>APFE030662651.1:49962-77673 GCA_000404065.3 Pinus taeda
TTAATTAATTATTTTCAAATTGCTATGAGAAAATAATTCTATTTTAATTCACAGTTTAATTCAAGGACAAATTAAACCGGAATTTCTTGTTGCCATTTCTCAACACTCCCTCTCAACAAGAAAGGGATTATCCACTACCCTGATCCTATCTCTGTGAAACTCAAATTTACATCTTGGCAATGACTTTTTCAAGATGTTAGCATCTTTATCCTCCATAGGAATGTAATCTAACAACATGATTCGCCTCAATACACAATCTCTAAGATGATGATACTGAATATCTATATGCTTGGACCGATCATGAAAAAACTAGATTTTCAAAGAGTTTGATACAACTCTGATTATCACAATAAATCACTATCGGATCCATTTGCTGACCAAACCAACCAACCACGATCTTCCTCATCTAGATAGCCTCACATGTTGCTTAACTTGCAGCCATGTACTCTGCCTCTGCCAAACTGAGTGCAACCGATCTCTGTTTCCTGATGTACCAAGAAACTGCCACTGACCCTATACTAAAGATCCCTCTTGATGTGCTCTTCCTATCGGATGGACTCTTTGCCCAATCTGCATCGGTGAAGCCTTGAAGCTTCACTCCCTCTGCCTATCTGTACCATAACCCAAACTATGTAGTTCCTCTGAGGTATCTCAATACATGCTTTTCCGCCTGCCAATACATCTTGGTAGGCCTAACCATCACTTGACTAAGTTGGTTAACTGCATAACATATATCTAGTCGTGTGTTCACCAAATACATGAGTGAACCCACAAGCTTCCTATAAACATTACTACTTCCCTTGAAGTAGCATACTCCTTCTTCTAGTTACCAGCTAGAGGAGTTTCCATGGGTTTATTGATCTCCATGCAGAATCTCTTGAGAATCTCATTGGCATACTTGCCTTGAGAACCAAACAACTCCCCATCTCCCTGCCATACCTCCATGTAAAGAAAGTAATGCATGAGCCCCATTTCCTTTATCTCAAACTCTTCTACAAGGTCCTCGTTGCAATATTTGATGAGCTTCTCATCACCTTTCAGTATGAGATCATCTACATAAAGTACAATGATCAACAACTTACGTTCCACCACTATGTGATATAGGTTCTCATCCGCTTCACTCTTTGTGAAGCTCGACCCACTGAAGTTGCTACCTATCCTGGTGTACCAAGCACAGGGTGCTTTCTTCAGCCCATACAACACTCTCTTGAGTTGGCACACATGCGACTCACGGTCCAAGGTTTCAAAACCTTTGGGCTGCTGTATGTACACCTCTTCATTAATCATGCCATTGAGGAAGGAAGTCTTCACATCCATCCGATTAATATTCCAATCCATCTATGATAATAGTGCCAAAATAGATCTAATTGACGAGTACCTTGCAACAGGAGAAAAGGTCTCATCATAGTTAATCCCCTCTACCTATGAAAAATCACGGGCCACAAATCTGGCCTTATGTTTCTCCACTCTACCATCTGCAGCTTTCTTTATCTTGTAAAGCCAATGGGAGCTCAAAACTAACTTGTCCTCTGGTCTCGAGACCACATCCCAAACACTTTTTTGAGCTATGGAGTCATACTCCTTCACCATCGCATCAACCCAAACTAGCTGATGCACTACTTCCTGAAAGGAAAATGGATCTGTCACAACACATGCACCCATAAGTTCCATGTATCCAGTGTACCTCTCTAGTGACCTCCTCTATCTACACTAAGAAGAGGGTGCTTCCACATTCTCCCATGCATCATCTAACAATCTATCAGCCTCTCTAGTGCACTTTCTTCCCTCTCTAGAAGGCTTTGTTTGAGTGGATGTCTCCACTACCTGAACCTCTTCATGTGGTTGCTCCACATCAATCTGAGGCTCCTCAACCTTAGGAATTAAAAGTTTCTCCTCTGCATGTAGCTCAAGCTCTCTCCCAAGGGATACTCACATGGCCTTCTCCTCATCAAACTTGACATCCCTGCGAACCACTGTCATCCAACTGGTCGACATGTACACCCGATAGTTGTGGGGAGTATCAGTGTACCCCACAAAGGTCCCCAACTCTGGTGTTGGCTCAAGATTATTTCGTACATCTTTGGTCACATGGAAATAAACTAATGACCCAAAAATCCTAAACTGACCAACATCTAGCCTCTTACTAGAATAAGCTTCCTCTGGTGTTTTACTCTCAAGTATCCGATGTGGGCTACAATTCTGAAAATAAATTGCTATTTTGCATGCCTCAACCCACAAGTGTAATGGTAGGCCCTGATCATGTAACATCGTCATTGATGCCCCTACTATTCTCTTGTTCTTCCTCTCGACAACACCATTCTATTAAGGGTTATGAGGTGCTGTCAACTCTCGTTTAATCCCTTCTACTATACAGAAGTTCTTAAACTCATTGGAGACATATTATCCACTCTTATCACCTCCATAGAGCTTTAACTTTCTTGTCTGACTCTTTCTAAACCAATTCTTTGAATTCACAAAACTTTGTGAATGCCTAATCCTTTCTCTGCATGAAAAATATCCAGCATTTACGAAAATAGTCATCTACAAATATAACATAATGCCCGTGTCTGGTGGTGGATACTATTGAGAATGGTCCACACACATCTGAATGGACTCTCTCCAGAATAGACTATGCTCGGCTGTCTTTATCTCCAAAGGAAGACTTGGTGTATTTTTCCATAGTACAACCATTGCATGTATCAACTTGCTCAAGCGTACCTTTGGGAAGATCATTAGAGATTTTTTGCAATATCTTCAAAGCCCCATGATGCAAGTGGCCCAATCGCCTGTGCCACAACTTGTTGACGTCTCAGCTCAACATCTTTTCTGCTTTTGAACTCAAAGCAACACAATCCTTGACCTCTATCTTATAGAGATTTTGAACTCAAATCCCTATCTTCTTTACTTTACCCATGGCTATGTGTGAAAGGAATGGCTTTCCTTTCAAAAAGATCACATCATAACCTCTATCCTCAAGCATGGAAACAAATACCAAGTTCTTCGTCAGTCTGGGTACATGTATAACATTCTTCAAGTTGAGTGGAGCCACATGCTTCCTCTGAAAAGTAATAGTTCCCACACTAGTAACACTATACTTACCATCATCACCCATCTTGATATGAATCTTGAGATCTTTCTCCTCTAGTTCACTGAATAACTCTTTGTCGTCATTCATGTGGAAAGAAGCCCCATTGTCTAAGTACCAGACACTTCCCATCATTGAAGAAACCATGCATGCAATGAGGGAAAAGTCTAATTCGAATTGGGAGGTCAAAGCCTCACACATCGCTCCTCCTAAGGACTTCTCCTTGGACTTCTTCAATGGAAAATTTGTAGAAAAGTGACCCATCTTGTGACAATGAAAGAATTTAACTTTCGTTATGTCCTTCTTACCTCCATGATAAGAATCTGATTTGGAACGAGAAATTTTACCTTTCCCCTTCCTTTCCTTAATCACTAAGGCACAATTATCTTCATCATTAGTATTTGATGAAGAGTCATCCCTGGTGTTCCTCCTAATCTCATCCTACATCAAATCCGACCATACTCAATCCCAATCTAGTAGCTTCTCTCAACCATTGACAAAGTTCTGATAAGTATGCCAACACTTTTGGAGTCCAAGAAGAGAAAGGCTCACCATATCCTCCTCAGCAACTGTGATTCCAATACTTCCAAGTTAATCCTGACATAAAGTTAACTTGGTGAAGTACTTTGGAATCGTCTCGCCTTTCTCCATCTTGATTTTATGAAGTTTACTTTTCAGTGTCAACTTCCTTTGATCACTATTATTCCGATACAAGTTCGTCAATGTTTTCCACATAGCATGTGAAGTTACCTTCCCATGGAGACTTGAGACAATGTGGTCTCAAACTCCCTCAAGGATCATCCACCTTCCCTTCACCACAAACTTCTTCCATTCGGCCAAATTCTATGCATCCGTAGCTGCTAGCTTGGGGACTTCTTGATCAATGAATTCCTTCAAGACTTTATATTCTAGCAAAAACTCCATCCTATCCCTCTAGGCTATAAAATTCGAGCTGCCTTCCAAGGCATACTCAAGCCTCAACCCATGGAACACTATCTGTCAATCCTAAAGTATTTATGCAAATTCAACATTCACTTGTAACCCATAAACTCAAAACTTTGAAATCTCCATTAGAAAGTGGATTGTAAATCGGCGATATCTCCCTTATTCGAACTCCGATTCGATTGATTTTTTTTTTTGAATTTGTGTATCCTTTCCCAAGGAATCCAAATCTTTTTTTTTTTTTGAAAATTTTGAACAAAAATTCTCAGAAATTCTCTACAAAATCTCGGCCCAAAAAACAATCTTACTCTGATATCGTGTAGAAAAACCTACAGATTCACAAGCTCATGTAATCTACTAAAACAAGAGACAATAATCTACTTATATTCTTTACAGCGAAAGCCCATGAAAATCGAGCAAAAAATAATCAATAGAGGAAGAGAATCAAAGGCACATAACACAATAAAATATGGGGAAAGCCATAACTCAAAACCCCAATATCTGTTTTGTATTAATCCAAGAAATCAAGATGAAATTACAATGCTTGTTCTCTCTAGAACAATCTCAGAACTCGACAAATTCAATCTCCAACTCATAGGCAGGCTCAAGGCCAAAGCTTAGCCAATTCACAGGCTTTCCGAGCCTCTATTCCATTATGTAATTCCTATGAAGGATGGCTCGTATTTAAAGGGAAATAAAGCCTCTAAAAATAGCGCAACCCCTCAAGGATCAGTTCCTGATTGTATGCACTCTAGTTTCAACTGGGTCTTTCTCAGAATCGACATGCATGAGTTTCTGATGGTGGAACCTTAAGTTAACTAGAGTAGCACTAATTAGGTCACTAGTGTCCCAAGTGACTGTTTACTCACTATTACTTCTTGAAATTGATTGAAACTAATTTAACTGGATTTAACTCAATAAACTGAGTTAACTAATTACAACTCATTCATAACTCATCCTAAAATCCTATAAGTTAGGGAGAACATATGCATGTCTTCTAAAAGACTTCCAATTCACATTTCCTAAATTAACTAAGTTAATTAAACTTAATTAATTGTATTCAAATTGCTATGAGAAAATAATTCTATTTTAATTTATAGTTTAATTCAAGGACAAATTAAACTGGAATTTTTTGTTGTCATTTTTCAACACCATACATTTTTTATACAATTGCCTTAAATATGATATGCATAAACAAACCTTCAAAATTTAATTTGTAATATTTAACTTCAATTTTTAATAATTTTAATGTTATTTTTCTAATAAATAAAATCAAAATCTAATAAATTTAATTTATCAAGTTTTTTTTCAATTATTAAATTTTAAATTTCAAAAAGAATTATAAATATTTTTTATAAATATATACTTTTAAATATATACAATCGAAGAGTAAAAATAAAAATATTATTAAAAAATACCTCCAAAATGATCAAATCATGCAAGAGAAATTAATTATAATTGTCAAACTAGCTTAAGCTACTTTTCGATGACAAAATCATTTTAATTGATGAAAAAAAACTTGTATGGGAGATCCGATTAAAAAATAGTCAAAAACTATTTTTTTCCCCTCAGAAAAATATACTAAACATCAACCATGCATATTACACTGGTTTAATTAGTTAAAAAAAAAAAAAAAACTAAAAATTAAACAAAAATAATATAAAACCCAGATTATTTTGTGAATGCGGTAACACAGGCTATGAATGTTTTGAACTTACGCTAATTATGTTTCTTTTCAAGATGTGAAGAATCATAGGACAATTCAATAAAGCCATTATGTAAAGCAGTTAATGGAACTACTAAAGTTCTGCTTAGAACACAATCGGCGTGATTAATTTCTTACAATGCACTCCTTTGAAAATATTGGGAAGGTTAGGACGACATGGGTTTAGTTTAGTCCACTGGGTAGGTAGAATGGCATTTTCTTGTGTTATTCCTCTCATGGCTGTTGAATAATTTATTTTTGGCAGTTTTGAAAATGAATGAATAAAGAGGAAAATAAAATCATAGATCACAGAGTGCGCATAATCTGTAAAAGATACAACGCTTTTAGGTGTTGTTGGTTAATCTTTCTTTTCACCAAAGAAAAAATTAATAATTTTCTATTAAATAAAAATATGTTTACATATGGTATGCGTAAAATAAATTTGCAAATATAATTTTTATATTACACAGGAATGTTGTTAAGATATAGGGTATGCAGGTTTTTTAAAGTAATTCTGTAGGGAGCACCAGATATAGCCTAATAATGAGCAACCACCCATCATTTTGGTAACACTGGAAGATACTCTGACTGACAAGATAACACATCGAAAGATACTCTGACCGGAAAGAAAAACAACATTGGAAGATACTCTAACTGGAAAGAACATAATAATGCTGGAAGATACTCTGACTCGTGAGACAATCTTGGAGATGCTCCAATAGGCTTAAAAAATCCAGGCATGCAGGCCTACAAAAACCAAAACCTATAACATTGCAAACACTGCAAAACCATAAGAAACAAGGTAGTGAAGAAATAAGTGCCAGCCACACAGGTGTGATAAGAATAACTTTGAAGGGAGAAACAAACAGAGGCACACACAGGTCAAGCCCAAAAACCGATATTTTATACATTACATCATGGGTCTTTGGAACTCAACAAAGAACATGGAAATAGAAAGGGTTGAAGGCCAGACAAATAGGAACCCAAAGAACCTTGGCAGATTTGCCAAGGAAACCCTATTGGCCATGGAATGGCTCAAAGAAGAGACCACATGAAAACCTGAACCAGTTCCCTAAATAGGGTGGTGACAAGCGTGTAAACCATGATAGAAAAAATGGCCATGAGGCCCAAAAGAAATTGTCAACGACCTCACAGAAACCCCATCAAGAGCACTATAGAGATAGGGAACAAAGATGTTGTGACTTGAAGGTTGTAGGACAATGACCCAAGTGAAGGCACGACACTCAAGCATCACACATAACAACCAAACTACGCAGCACGAAAACCTACACAAAAAACTGCACCCGCAACGGAAGAGGAAGCCTAATTGTGGCCATGGTGAAGTAAGGCATGAACCAGGGGGGTCAAGACAACAAGGGTTTTGACCACCTAACCCCCAGCTCCATCCATAAGCACTTCTTGATGATGAAACCCCAACACTATGGCAGTACACAGAAGAACCAAATCATGCAACATGAACACCTGCACAATGAGCTGCACTTGCAATGAAAGAGGGATATGACCTATGACCCCGATGACAAGGAGGCATGAATGAGGGGGACCAAGGACTGTATCGAATCAACCCAGGTCACATAACAACAACAACAGGACATAAACAGACAAGTATTGAAAAATCGGGCTCATAAACAACCTACAGACCCTAGTCCTACACATGAATTGAAGACAGTGGCAGAGCCTACCGGGCAAGAGCTAAGGCATTCATACCAATCTCGCCCACTAGCAAACCCCCAACTTGCATGTTAAACTAGGGCAATATTGTTAGCCCAGCTGTCAATAGTGAAAGGGAAAATCAACGAATAACTGCACATGCAAAGAGTTTCTTTTTCTTTACCTGGAGGGTTCACAGCGTCGGCAGAGTGCAGGCCATTGAGCCACAAACCTCGATGACCAACTAAGACCAAGGAACGAGTTTTGTTAGAGATAGAAAAATAGAGGGATAAAAATAAATCATGGATGAATAGATTACCTAAAGAGACATTGTGAACAAAAGGAAGCCACCGCGTTTGCAACTTGAATGCATGCACAATACCATTTAGTTTAACCAGCAAAACGACCTCAGAACAAACAATAACTGTGGAGTAAAGATAAGTCAAACAACCGCATAAGAATTGTAACCATATACTCGCGCAAGGGAATAGAACCATCATTCTGTATCAAGGAGCCAAGTAAACCAGTCACCAAGACAGACAACAAAACCACCCAACAAGTAGCAAAGCCCATAGCCGGCGCTAACAGAGCATGTGGCTCGTTTGCAAGCAACTGCAACTAGAAAGAAGACAAAGCTACTTATAGATAAAAACCCTCAATGTATCCACCATGCAGAGCGAAAAACAAAAATGACTGAATGCGAAATGCCCAAGGTTTTGCCAAGTTCAACAAGCGGGAAACGAGGATCGAGGTAAGTACAATTCAACTACCTCATTAAAGTGTTACCATAAATGTTCCAGCCACCGTCGAAAAATATCAACTAATTAAGTGTGTGGTTAGTGATTAATCATAAACCAAATAATTCTACAATCCTACCAAATACATATTGTTAATCAATCACCAAACAAACATTAATTAAAGGATGTACACTGAAGTGTGGGCTGGTCCCATCATAGTGGTATAAGAGTAGGATTTAGAATTGGCTTGAGAAATGGAGGTAAGAAGGCGAGGTTGTGGAAGAGGTGTTTAGAGGATAGCAGAGGAAGGATTGAGAGAGGAGATCAGGATTCTTACTGCCTGTTTGGAGGCAGTTTAAGTGGGGAGAAGAAGGGATCCAGAGGTAGGAGATGATAGTGAAGAAGAAGTTGTAGTGACAACAAATGGATCAGATGAAGAAGGGTTGGAGATGAGACTGTTGAGGTCGGTCCTATCTGCGAGCAGCAAGCCCAAACCATAACTCCCAAATTAAGATGGCAACTTGTCCACAAAGGTTCTGTTGGAATGGATCAGCGAGCTGGACAAGTATTTTGAGTGTGAAGAGGTCAGTGAAGACCGTAGAGTCAAGTTCACTGCGACAAAGTTGAAGGGACACACAACCCTATGGTGGGACAATGTCCAAAAAGAGAGGAGGAGGTTGAACACGTTGCCAATCAAAAAATGGTCAAGGATGGTGGCCAAGTTGAAGGGAAGATTTCTGCCTAAGGATTACCAGATTGCACTACACCGGCAAGTGCAAAATCTGAAGCAAAAAGGGATGACAGTAAGGGAGTACACTGAGGAATTTTACAGAGTGAATTTAAGGGCTGGCTATATAGAGGAGACCACGGAGAAAACAACCATGTGTGTAAATGGTTTAATGTTAGCAATATTAGATGAAATCAGCATTCTTTACCCAAAAAACATTGAAGAAGCATATTAGAGTGCTATGAAAGTAGAGGAGAAGATCGCCAGAAACTAAATGCTAGGAGAGGATGGGGAACCAGCGGAGGAAGAGGACAGACTTATGGCAGAGGATGAACTGCTATTAGTAATGAAGAAGGAAATAGTTCTAAATCTTCCGGAACAACAGAAAAAGTTGATAGCACAAAAGGAGTTAGGCCATATCAGCAAGGTAGGGGAAATGGTCAAGGCAGAGGATTTGTTTATCAATGTTACAGGTGTAACAAGTGGGGACATAGATCGTTTGAGTGTCCTAAGGTAGAACAAGCTGGATAGAGGGGTGCGTACGTCGCACAACTAGAAGAAGCAGAGGCACCTCCCCAAGAAGCAGAAAATTTGTTGGAAACAAGGGGAAGCCTTAATTTTGAACAAGATGTTGCTGAAACCAGCCAAAGAATCAGCTGAACAAACTTAGCGGAAAGCTTTTCTTCAAACAGTTTGTAAGTCACATGGTAAGTGTTGTAAGCTGATTCTCGATAATGGGAGTACAGATAACCTGGTAGCCACGGAGATGGTGGAAAAATTAGGGTTGAAGAGATTGAAACACCCCACTCCTTACAATGTATCATGGCTGCGAAAAGGCCATTAGTTGCTGGTAGATGAGTAATGCGAAGTGGAGTTTCATATCGACAAATATAGGGATAAAGTCATTAATGACATAAAGCCAATGGATGTATGTCACATACTCCTAGGCATGCCATGGTAGTGTGATAGGAAGGTGGTACATGATGGGAAGACAAACTGCTATAAGTTTGTCGAAGATGGGATCAAGCATACGCTTGTGCCCATCAAAGAGGAAGAGACAACGGGAACAAGTGAGATGAGGGTGTTGTTAATGAGCGGAAAACAGTTTTTGAAACAAGTTGAAGACAGCGAGGTGAGCTATGTTGTTGTAAGAAGAGAAAAGACGATACTGCTACACATAGAGGTGGCAGATTTTCCAATAGAAATTCAACAGATGTTACAGGAGTTTAGAGATATAGTGGTGGATGACTTGCCACATAAACTATCCCTTAGAAGAAGTATAAGTCATCATATTGACTTTATACCTGGATCAAGTCTATGGAATAAGGCAGCATATCAGATGAGCCCCAAAGACAATGAGGAGATTAGAAAGCAAGTGCAGGAATTGCTAGATAAAGGGCTGATAAGGGAGAGTTTGAGCCCTTGCACAATTCCAACAGTTATCGCTCCCAAGAAAGGAGGAAAATGGCAGATGTGCATAGAATCGAGGGCCATCAACAAGATCACCATCCAGTACAGATTTCCACTGTCGTGGATGGATGACATGATGGACTACTTGAGCGGGGCAGCATATTTTTCTAAGATCAATTTAAAGAGTGGGTATCATCAGATTCGAATTCAAGAAGGGGATGAGTGGAAGACAACCTTCAAGATGAACGAGGGACTGAATGAGTGGCTCGTAATGCCATTCAGGTTGAGCAATGCACCCAGTACCTTTATGTGATTAATGAATGAAATGCTGAAAGAATACCTTGGAAAGTTCGTGATAGTGCGCGTGGACGACATATTAATTTTCAGCAAGACAAGAGAGGAAAACTTTCAACATGTTCAAAAAGTGCTGGAAAAATTGTAGCAGAATAAGTTACTGATAAATCTGAAAAAGTGTACTTTTCTGCAAAAAGAATTGGTTTATCTAGTCTTTGTAATTGCAGAAAACGAGCTGAAGATGGATCCAGAGAAGATTGCATGATAGTCAACTAGCCATCCCTGAAAATCTTGTTTGAGGTACGTAGTTTTCATGGGCTGGTGAGTTTTTACTAAAACTTTATAAGAAAGTTCAGTGAAATCTGCACACCTATGTTGGACACTATCAAGAAGACAACTCAACCTTTTCGTTGGACCGAGGCAGCAGAGAGGAGTTTTCAGCTACTGAAGAAGAAGATCACAGAGAGACCGATCCTGAGATTGCTAGATTTTAAAAAACTTCTTCAAGTTGACTATGATGTAAGCAGTACGGCCATTGGAGCTATACTTAGATAAGAGGATAAACCTGTTGCATTTTTTAGCGAGAAGTTGAATGAAAGAAAGCAGAAATATTCATCCTACGACAAGGAATTCTATGCTTTCGTCCAAGCGTTGAAGCATTAGAGACACTATTTGCTAGGGAATGAATTTGTTTTGTTCTCAAATAATTCTGCATTGCAGGATGTGATGCAACAGCACAAGCTGAATCAAAAACATGTTAACTGCATGGAATATTTGCAAAGTTTCACCTTTGTGTTGAAACACATCAGCGGGCAGGCCAACAAGGTGGCGGATGCATTGAGCAGGAGAGCCTTACTCTTGCAAGAGATTACTATAAAAGTGTTGGGATTTGAGCACTCGAAACATTTGTATCAGGCTCACACAGATTTTAAGGAGGCTTATGAAGCGTGCCAGAATCCCTTGGTGAGAGACAATAGTTTGTGGTTGGACTATAATTTGCAGGAGAAGCTGTTGTGTAGGGGAGGACAACTATGCATTCCTGACTGCTCGATGAGAGAGAATGTCATTCGGGAGAAGCACAGTGGAGTTCTAGCTGAACATTTCGGCATAGACAAGACATTGGAGCAGCTCAGTCATTTTTATTATTGGACAAGAATGCAAAGGGATGTACAGAGATTTGTGAACACATGTAAAATGTGTCAACTAGAAAAAGGACACAGTCAAAATACAAGACTTTACATGCCATTGCCCATTCCAAGTATACAATGGGACTCGGTCAACTTGGATTTCGTCTTGGGTCTACCAAGGACACAATGGGGTTATGATTTGATAATGGTAGTAGTGGACTAGTTTATGAAGATGGCGCATTTCATCCCTTGCAGAAGGACTAGTGATGCCACTCACGTGGCCCACTTGTTCTTTACAGAGATTGTTAGACTACATGGTTTACCTACGTCCATTCTCTCTGACAGGGACATGAAGTTTACAGGGCACTTTTGGCGCACCCTGTGGAAGAAGATGGACACGCAATTGAGTTACATCTCTGCTTATCACCCGTAGACCGACGGGAAAACAAAGGTGGTAAACAGGAGTCTGTGAAACCTGCTACGAATTTTGATTGGTGAAAATTCACAAATGTGGGATCAAGTACTTGCCCAAGTAGAGTTTTCTTATAATGGCTCGCCCAATCGCAACATGGGTTGCAGTCCTTTCCAGATCTTGTATGGCATGCATCCTCACGGAGTGCACGAGTTGCGAGATCTGGGACAACAAGAATGATGGAGTGTTGATGGGGAAGACTTCGCTAACATGATGAAAGATTTGCACGAGCAGGTGAAAATTAAATTTCATGACAACAGTCAAAAATATAAGTAGCAAGCAGATTTGAAACGAAGAGAAGTGCAGTTTAATGTGGGGGATGAAGTCCTCGCGCATTTGCGTAGGGAATGCTTTCCTAGAGGTGCATACAACAAGCTGAAGTATAAGAAGATAGGTCCCTGCAAAGTCCTTTGGAAATTTTCAGCGAATGCCTATGAAATATAGCTACCACCAAGAATAGGTATTTCACCCATCTTTAATGTAGGAGATCTATTTCTATACACTGTTGGTTCAGAGGAAGATAGTACCACACAGCTTACATGGGACACCCAAGATGGAAGTGAAACTTGGATGAGACAAATGCCTTACGTTCAGCCTCCCGAGATCGAGAGAATCCTCGACACTCAGGTGGCCAAACAAACTCGGAAAAAGGAGTATCTTGTATATCTGGTCAAGTGGAAGAACCATCTTATCGAGGAAAATTCGTGGCTTGACGCCAGGTAGATAGAGCAAGTGGGTTATTCAGTTGAGAAGCTCATGGACCAGAGTCATGATTTCTTTTTTACACCAAGAGCCTGATGCAGGAGCATCCACCTAAGGGCACCATGATTGGGTGTTGGTCTTTGCCAAGGTGGAAAGTTTTATCAGTGATTGTTTTCTTTATGTTCAATTAGTCAAAGTAGAATGTAGGACTTTGTTTTTTTAATTTTAGTATCGGTTAAGGAACAGTATAGTCAGTTAGGGTCAATGTTTTTTTTGTCCTAATAAACAATAGCTTTATAACTATTTCTTTCATTTTCGAAAAAAAGACAAATATGTCAAATGTAAAATCTTACAGTGCAAGCAGAACTAAATGCATAAGCAGTTGTGCAACTAATAGAATAGAAACTGAAAAAGTAACTACGAACAGTTCAGATAACTGTGGAAAAAAAGTAGAAATGGAAAACGGTAAATCATTCTAAAGGTTCAGCATACGCACACAGTAATGAAAGACATAGAATAATTTTATTTCATTTTCGAATCCATCCATTAGTAACAATCATTGATGTGTCTATCTACGCTTCCTAGTTGTTGAAATACACATAGTAAATGAACACAGTGCATGCATATTTCTTTCATTTTCCTCTTTTAAATAATTGAAAGCAAACAAGGAAATCACACAAGAACTCACAGCACAAAGGTTGGCAAACAACAGATAAAGTCTATAACTGAGATAACCAGGCACAACTCAAAGAAGTTCAAACCAGAATGAGAGAATAAATGCCGCATGACCACATTCAGGACAGAGGTAACTAAAGCAAACAAATTCTGCTATAATTATTTCCATTATAAAAATGAAATGTCTATACATGCATAGCAAAGTCCAATTATAACCCTACGAACTGTTAAAGAGCCAAACAAACAAACAAACCCTAGGCGAGGATTTAGGGACGGCCTCCCGTAAATATAATTTTACAGTTACAGAGAAGTGAAATAAAAAGGAAGGACTGTATCAAATCAACCCAGGTCACATAACGATGGCAATAGGACATAGACAGACAAGTATTGAAAAAATGGGCTCATAAACAACCTAGTCCTACACACGAATTGAAGACAGTGGCAGAGCCTACCGGGTAAGAGCTGAGGCGTTCATACCAAGCTCGTCCACTAGCAAACCCCCAACCTCCAAGTTGAATCAGGGCAAGATTGTTAGCCCAATTGTCAATAGTGAAAGGGAAAAGCAACGAATAACTGCACATGCAAATAGTTTCTTTTTCTTTACCTGGATGGTTTGCAGCACAGACAACGCATAGGCCATTAAGCCACAAACCTCGGTGACCAACTGAGACCAAGGAACGAGTTTTGTTAGAGACAGAAAAATAGAGGGATTGAAATAAATCATGGATGAATAGATTACCTGAAGAGACGTTGTGAACAGAAGGAAGCCACCACGTTTGCAACCTGAATGCATGCACAATACCATTTAGTTTAACCAGCAGAACGACCTTAGAACAAACAATAACCATGGAGTAAAGATAAGTCAAACAACTGCATAAGAATTATAACCATATACTCACAAAAGTGAACAGAGCCATCATTTTGTGTCAAGGAGCCGAGTAAACCAGTCACCATGATAGACAACAAAACCACCCAACAAGTAGCAGAGCCCATAGCTCGTGCAGACAGAGCCTGTGGCTCTTTCCAAGCAACCGCAACCAGAAAGAAGACAAAGCTACTTACAGACCAAAACCCTCACTGTATTCACCATGCAGAGCGAAAAAACAAAATGACTGAATGTGAAATGCCCAGGGTTTTGCCAAGTTCAACGAGTGGGAAACGAGGATCGAGGTAAGTATAGCTTAGTTACCTCGTTAAAGTGTTACCATAAATGTTCTAGCCACCATTGGAAAATATCAGTTAATTAAGTGTGTGATTAGTGATTAATCATAAACCAAATAATTCTGCAATCATTCCAGATACATATTGTTAATCAATCACTGGACATACATTAATTAAGGGCTATATACCGCAGTGCGGGCTGGTCCCATCATCAACCCTGGCTTTTTAATTGTTTTGACAGAATATATAACTGCGCTGGTCATTTCTGACATTGTGGAAATGCCACCTTGCAGTTTCCTTCATATTATTGTCCACCGTCTTTTTCTTATTGTCTTGACAGAGCTGAACAACTATAAAATTAATACCATTCAAATAGGTACACAGTTTAATTTAAAATGGGTCAATGTTGGATAGCATCCAAGACCCTGAGGATTAAATCATGGTAAGATACATTGGTGATATTCATTCATTATGTACACACTTTTTCCCATTGTTTTTAATAAGAATGCACGTGTGCCTATGCATTGTACCATGCAACATTTTTTATGCTGTAATATATTTTTTATATGTTTAGGAGTTTGTTGGGTTAATTTTTTCGTTGATTTTACCCCGAAGATGGATGAGTATTTAACTATTATTGGAAGGGGTGAGCCAATAATGGTTTCTGACAAATTTATATTATTTTAATAATTTTTTTTGTATTTATCAGAGTTGTATAAGTGTTTATTATTTAGCTGTAATTTATTATTTAGTTGTAAATTCAACAAGATACAGAAGAGTAAGATATTCAACAGAAGTAGACACTAGATATAAGTGGAAATCCATACATGTTGAAAACCAAGTGATGTGAAGTGATGTGAAGGTAAGTTCCTACTCCCCTTATTACATCAAAACAAGATACTACTACCTCGACTTTCTTCTACAAGCTAAAGTTCTAGAGGCTTTCCAAGATACCACCTGAAAGGAGGCAATAATCCCCTACTCAAATTACAAATTAATTTGGCTAGTTACCTAGTCCATCTCTCCCCTAAACTCTATTTTTGTCCTCTTTTTCGTTGTTTATCTACTCTTCTTCTCTTTCTCAATTTTTTTCCACTTTTGTTTTTATTTTTGCTTTTGTCTGATTATTTGTGAATTTTTACTCTCATAATTCAATTCTCTAACATCTCTATTATTCAAAAATGTATCGTTTATATACAAACCTCTCTAATTGTTTGTGATCTATGCAGGAATTTGAATTGAAGGGTTGCCTTTTTATATTCTAGGGTTGTTCATAGTCTACTTCTTCATTTCCAAGTTTGAAGCTCAAGTCAAGGCAAATAAGCTTTGAACTTATTATAAAAATGAAGATAGTCCAACATCAATGATTACATAACAAAAACCTTGGGAGTTTCTTCATTTTTGCTACTGAACACAGATGTTGGTTACCAATTGCAAATTTGGGTTGCAAACACTAATAAGAAACTCTAAATATTAGTTATCGATGTCAATAACTAGGCTCTAATCTATGTTAGTCCCTGGAATTAGGGAAAAAAATATAATTATATTTCCATATTTGTACCAACTTCAATTTTAATGATTTCAACTCCTCTATAGTTCTTTCAGTGTCAACATCATGGCTATATGAATTAGGTTTTAAGATGGATTCTTATTCATGTATTTAATGGCTTGGATAGAAGTCAGAGTTGCATACTTCTTGTAAATGTCAGTTCATCATATATCATATTGTAAACTGATGATTTTGTTCTATGCAAATATCAAGATCTCCATATCTTGTTCTTAATTTTTCACGTGCCATGTATTTACTTTGATTGTAAGAAGACAAATACCAAAACAATAAACAATTAACTTTGAAAGCATAATGATGCTAGTTTGATCAACCTTACAACATGACTATACTAAATATTGAATCTTCATTAATTAGCCCACATTAATCCATAGTAATCAGCCCTTTCACATCACCTCACATCACATGGATCAACCTTGAATCTTCAATGCAAACACCAATATTTCATAGTCATTTGACATCAATGACAACATTACCAACATTCTCCCACTTTGGAATCGTTGGCAACACTGTGATCCTCTACCTTTTGTTTTTTCTCCTTATGTCTCCTTACTTTCCTAACCTTTACTTGCCTGATAGACAAAGATATAGAACAAAATTTTCTAGTCCATCGCCAATGTTTCAAGCAATTCACCAATTTCCATTTCTTATTGAAGAAGAGAGCATAGGTCATGGAGTCCCATGACTCTAACTAATACGCAAAATATTACTAAATAATTTGAAATGGTTGTTGTACTAATAAGTGTCACCAAATATAATAATATCTTACTTTCGATCAGTTTCTTGTGGAAGAGGAAAACATAATTGATGTAAGAAGCAAAATGCTTGACTATCCTTTAAACAACAGATATAGAAACTTGACTATATTGATTCTAAAGTTTTTCCCCAATGCTTCGAGGATTTACTTAACGAGTTAAAAGATTCCGTTCCAACTGGTGACTACTAACTGTTTATAACTATAAATCATTTCGAAGAAGCAAAATGCTTGACTATCCTTTAAACAATATATATAGAAACTTGACTATATTGATTCTAAAGTTTTCCCTAATGCTTTGAGGATTTACTTAAGGAGTTAAGAGATTCCATTCCCACTGGTGACTACTGACTATTTATAACTATAAATCATTTCGAATGTTGCTTATGGTAGGGGTTGCATAATAAAAATACTTACTAGTACTCTATTTATAATCCTTTGTCATTCAAATTGAATATGGTGTCCATAACGCTGGAATATTGAATTGGTGTAGGTCGAGCTCATATTACTCCTCTGTTTTCCTTTGACTACTAATCCTTCTTTTGTATATTCATGCCAAGCTTATGCATTGAAGATAATTCATTTCACTTATTCATTGGATGAATCTTATTCATTTCCAAATTAAGATTGATCTATTCCTTCCATATCTATGTAGGTGTACACTTGAGCATCACTTGTTATGTATTGATTCCTTCACGACACCATTGGCACCACTGTCAACATATACCTCTAGCACCCTTTAGCATACACTGTATCATCCTCGACACATGGAATAATTTATGGTTTTAATGCATACAACGTATTCTGGCTTTCACAATGATCTATTTCGATACACACCCTCTTTGGAATCTGGTGCACTTTCGTTCTCTGCCATCCACAACCCTAATTCTTTTGGCATACGAAAATCAGGTAATGCTCCATACGATTACCATGTGACATTTCATTATGATATTTTCCATTTGGCATTTTCATCTGTTTTATTCTGATCACTCAGGTGCTTTGAGTATGCAATGTTTCATATCTATGTAGTGTCCTGTAATGAGAGTCTGTGTGTAACCTCCTGCCACCGATTAAATCTCTATTCCTCTATCTGTCTCATATCCACATCACCCATGTGTTCTTGTTTGTATTGTAACCTCCCTAACCCCCTAGCCATGTTGTCGTTACACTTCAGATTCTCTATCAAGGTTTACGGCCAACGATCATTATACTTTGGATTCTTCGTGAAGATCTATTTCATTTCAATTCTAATAAAAGTATTCGTCATCCTAGACATTCTCTTTAGACATTGTTTAGGTTCTCTCAATTCATTGTTAGTCTCATGTCTAGTCTACTTCAACAATCAATTTGTCTTCAAGTTTTTCTTTTGTGCTCGAGTGTATTAATGTCTAATTTGTCTTCATGTGACTATTCATATGTGAATCAAGTCCATTGATGTTATAGATAGTTTATTCCTATTTTATTTTGCCTAGTCATGGAGAATGAGTCACATACACAGAAGTCACACAACTTTTCATCATGTATACATTTCTTGCATGTCACTATGCTAGACTTATAATATTTGATCCCTATGATTTTGAGGGTTTTCATACAATTCGTGCAACATTTTGTAGGGATCCATACAATATTTTGGTTCCATCTAATCTTTTCTTATTATCTTGAGATCTCTACTTATATTTCTTATGAGGTTTGTACATTATATGTGGCTTTGGATATATATATATGTGTGTGTGTGGGGGGGGGGGGTTAAATTGATGGGTAATACCTTTCTCAAATGCAACTATTACCTTTGTTAATTTCTTTTTCTTTGCATATCACTAGGGCCTTCTTCATTTGTTAACATAAAAACTTGAAAGTTTAGAAAAAAATACCAATTGAGTACATGAGTAATTCAAGGCAGTAATTTGACATATATGATATGTATGTATAAGCATATTATTCAAAGTCATCAAGGCTATAATGGCTGTGCTAAATGATTTTGAAGACATACTAATGATGTAAGAATATATTTTGAACTTGATTCATATTCAAAATGCATTGGCTATGAATGCAAATGCTAAGTTTTAATTAAGATAGGTTATATGCACTTTGAAAAAGCTTATTATTTTGTTCAATATAGATCATATATACATTTATTGCCCAAGATTTTTGTATGTAAAGTTGGCCTTCTAAATGTTGAACCAAATTGATGCTTCTATGCATGAGGAATTTGGTCCAACCTCCATGGTTCTGCAAGTACAAGCTAATCTTTATTCATACTGCTTTTATGGCTGCCTCAAGGTCATGATGTCTAATTCATTGATTCACTATTTCTTTTTCTTACTGCTATTCATATGGTTGTAGAGGACCCCTCTTATAATATTCATCCTTTTCAATTTTTCTACAGTCCTTTGATGCTCTTCTTTGAACTCAAACTAATGAGAAGAAGGAGAAGGAACTACCCCCAACTTATGCCTTATATATTCAAATGGCTCTCTCACTAAAGTCTTGGTCAATATATCAAGTATGTGCTCTTTAGTTGATATATACTCTAGTTTCACTATTTTTTTAACAACCTTTTCTCTAAGGGAATGATACTTTATGGGAGTGTGTTTGGTTTTGGAATGTAGAATTGGATTCTTTCATATACATATTGCACTTATATTATTGCACTTAATAGAGATGGGTTCATTGTAAGTTACCTTCATGTCTTGTAGAGTCTACTTCATCCAAAGTAATTGTGTGCAACATGTTACAACTACTATGTATTCGACTTCAACTATAGATAATGAGACTGAGGTTTACTTTTTACTCAACCAAGTAACCAATGATTCTCCTAGATAAAATGCACCACCACTCGTACTTTTCTTGTCATCTATGAAGCTAGCCCAATATTGATCTGAATTGGATCATTATATTGTTTTTCATCCCTCTTGATTCATTTGGAGTAGGAAAAGTGGAGGAATCAGCTCACGGGATCGTTTTTACTATAGGGACCCAGTTTGGCAAAATAGGGTATGAAAACTTCGTTGAGCATTTTGAGGCGTCACGTCATGTTTTTTGGGGGTAAAACTTTGTCTCTTAAGCACCAAATCTTTTCATGCTATTCTCCACATAGAAATATTTCCAACAGCATAAGAATCACATCAATTAGAGTCCGTATGCAAAAGTTATACCACTCAGAAGTTGACCTTCTTGTTTTCACACCTATAGTTCATAAGGATGTCATGTTAGCCCCCATTATTCATGGAAAAGGGGCTAGCCAAGTATTTTTAATGTAAAATAATATAGAAGAGTTTATTTTGTAACTATAGTTAAGATTTGATCTAGTCAAACTTAACCACTAGTAGGTTATCAAGTTGTGTTATAATCGGGCCACTAGGAGGAAGAGGCATTCCAATCTTTTGAGAGAATTTTGTTCCATAGTTGAGCAAAGATAGCTAGGAGAGATAGGATGTAGAGTACACAAAGAGGATATGTGCATTGTAGCATCCCACAGGCCACAGACACTACTTCTTTGTATTTGCAACCATATTTCTAGACAGAGAAAGAGAGCGAAGAAACCACACCTTCCAACTGGGTTTTCTCCTGAAAGGGTTTCCCAGAGAGAATATCTTGTGTCTTATGTTTGTGTGAGATTGTTTTATTCATTCTCTACTTTTCTGCATAAGTTATATTTGCATGCATGCACTAATTACAATAAAATCTACAGATCTAGAAATTAAATAAAATTGTAATAGTGTAGAATCTCATATTCTTTTAATATAATATTATCATATATGTTGTGATGAACTATCCATTGGAATATCCACGACAATTTATGGCTCAAATATTCATCTGTGAATGTAGTAAGTAAGAAATATTTTCCTTTTAGGTACCACATTCCATAATCTATGATGCCTTTAAATATTCGAAGATTCTTTTTGTTGCTAATAGATGTCTTTTCTTTGGTGTTGATTGATCCAACTGCTAACATTATATTTGGTCTATAAGTAGTTAGATATAGTAGGCTACCTATCATAAATCTGTCTATATTTGATCCACCTCAGGTTATTCATTATTTTTTACACAGCCTGCACCCAACAATCATGGGATTAGTGACATGTTTATAATCCTCCATTTTGAACTTCCTCGACATTTCTTTTAGATATTTCTCTTGAGAGATGAATATGTGTTCTAAGTTTTGTAAGATTTTCAAACCAAGGTAAAAATAAAGCTCTCCAGTCCTTGGAATTTCGAACTTTTATTTCGTTTCACTAGCAAACCATTGCACTAGATTCTTTGTTGTTTCCAAGCATTATATCATCAACATACACAAGTGTCATTAGAAATTATTTTTCATATGAATTTATGTATAAGTTACCATCAATAGTACCTTTCTTGAAGCCCAATTTTTTAAGACACTTGTCCAACTAAGAGTACCATGCATGTGGTGCTTATTTGAGTCCATATAGTTCTTTCTTTGATTTGCAGATATCATTAGGATTTTTTGATAGTTGGAACCCCCCTCGTTTTTTGTTGCACACTTATTCTTCTAATTCTCAATTACGAAAGGAAGACTTCGCATCCATCTGGTATACCTTGAAGTCTTTGTGACAATTAAAAGAAAGAAACATTTTGATTTCCTCTAACCTTGCCACAGGAATAAATGTTTCCTGATAGTCCAATCCTTCTGTCTATCGATAACCCTTGTAAGCTAACCTTGCTTTGTTTCTAACAATTCACCCTCATTCATTCAATTTATTTTGAAGACCCAATTTTTGCCTATGATGTTTTTATGTATTAAGCTTGATGTTAGCTCCCAAGATTTTTTCTTTGCTATCTTATCAAATTCCTCGATCATGGCATCTATCCAATGTTTATCTTTGCTTGCTTCATGAAATTTCTCTGGTTCAATCATTGACAATATGGCAATCTAAGCTTCATCTGTTCCCTTAACAAGTTTTCTCCTTGTTTGAACCTTTGCATTCTTATCACCAATGATTTGATCTTCAGGATGGTTCTTTGCACATACCTTGAGGGTGCTTTCAAATGGGTCTCTATTTCCTTTATATCTTCAACTCATTCTTCCTCTGATTTACTAATTCATTTCTATGTGAGATTGATAAAGAATGTCTTATTATTCTAGATAGATAGTTCCTCATCAACCTTCACATCTATACAATCAAAAATATTATTCAACCTTTTATTGTAGCACTTGTACCCTTCGATTTTTGTTGAATACCCTAGAAAGATTCCTTCATCTTCCCTAGCATCAAAGTTTACAAACTTTTCATTTATATTTTTAGTATAGCTTACTGTAGAACATTTTAAAATGTTTGATTGATATTGGTTTTCAGCGCCATAATTCATAGGGTGTCTTACCGCATTTGGGTCTAGGAATGTGTCGTATTTAGTATGTGAATTTTTGTATTAATAACTTGTTCCTAATAGGTCTAGGGAATGTTCCTTTCCCACATCAGAGCTCTAGCCATTTGTTGTACTAACCTAATCTACCTTTCAACAACTCCATTCTACTGGGGTGTTTTCGTAATGGTGTACTATATGTTTATTCCATGTTCATCACAAAAATCTGCAAATTCATCTGATGTGAACTCTCCTCTTGTGTCTAAATGTATGCACTTTATTTTGCAATCTTTTTTGTTTTCTGTCAATGCTTTAAAGACCTTAGACTTCTCAAATGATTCTAATTTGATTCTCAAGAATGATACCCATGTTAGTTTGGAATAATCATCAATCACTAGCATGAAGTAATGCTCACCTCCAGGTGATTTAGTTCTATAGGGTCCACACAAATCCATATGTACTAGCTATAGTGGTTTGCTAGTTGATAGCTAATCCTTCATATTGAATGAAACATGAGCTTGTTTCACCAATTAGCATGACTTTCAAATAGGATTTTGAGGGTTTTTTATTTTAGGAAAATATATTACAACTCCCTTTTTACTGAGTGTGATGATATGGTAAAATTTTAGATGCTCAAGTCTCCTATGCCACAACCAAAACTTGTCTTATTTGCCCAAGTTATATTCTTCATTGTCTTCTTCAAAACATATAATTTGTTTTAAAGATTCATTTTTCCAATATCATTCATGTTGTAGCATATCTTATCTCACAATCTTGAGCTCTCAAGATAGCATCACAACCTCTATCACACATCTAGCTTACACTCAACAAGTTATGTTTCAATCCATCTACGAACAATACATCATGTGCCTTTCCTTTGCCATTATTCAAGCTAATTGTACCCCTTCCTTTCATTTTTCTTGTTACATCATTGCGAAAAGTGAATTTTTAAGATTTATTTTCATTTAAAGACAAGAACTTGGTTTTTTCCCTAGTCCTATGCCTAGAGAAACCATTGTCCACATACCACAAACTATTGTGACTATGAGCATATAGATCTAGGCCACACTTACTCATTTTCTTCTCTTCCTTCTCCTTTATCCACTACATGGATTCCTTTACCCTATGATTGTTTCAAGGTTGTGATATGAAACTTTTGAGTTGACATTCATAAGACTTATGACCGAAATTGTGGCAATAGTAACATTCAATGACATTAGAAAGTGGAGCTAAGAGATTATTTTTCCTGCTCATGTTTATTCTTTCATTTATAGATTTGTTGCTCCCTTCATTTCTTCTTAGACTTCTTGTTTCATTCCTTTTGACATATGCTCTATATTATAGCCTCGTGGACAAAATATTTACACAAGCAACAACATTTAGAGAAAAAAATTTCACACCTAGGAAAGGATGGTACTGGTGAATAGGGTCTCCTTAGCATTTGAAATTTTTTTCTTCTAAATAAATAAGGTCTTTGGTAGCTCATTGCCTACTTGTCCAGTCTTCTTGTATGTTTTTGCACAGTAGGATCAATTATTTTCTATTGATAAATGAGATGAACATTTTTCTCCTCCTTAGGTGCATTGTTTCTTTGCTATTGTTCAAACATGTTACTGACATCCTTATTCTCTCGCTGCTATGGTCTCTCATTACCTCTTGTGACAAATTTGCAAAATATGGTGGTCCTTTTATCCTTTTTCTTCTCATTGGTTTCTCCTTCATAGCCCAAAGAAGATTTAGTAAGTGGAGATCTTTGCGCATTTAGTATCACATCCAACATTTCAAACCCAATTATATATTGAAGATTCATATTCAAATCAGTCTATATTTTCTCTAGCTTCTTTCTTAGGATAACTATTTCTCCTTTCAACTTCTCACAATCATCACTTTTCTCTTTTAACTGTTGTAGCAGGATGTCTTCCACCTTCTTGGCCTCTTCTAATTCCACTTTTAACTGAGTAAGTTCATCAAAATTAGGCTCTTCTTTAACGTATTGCAACAAAATTTATTTTTGTTTCTTATTCTTCTACTCGAGTTTGTTATTTCTTCTAGCACATTGATTAACTCCCCCTTAAGGTCTACTTCACCTTATTCTTCACTCAAATCTAATTCATCCTTTCTTTTAGATTCAAATTCTAAATCTATAAGCGTAAATTCGCTAATTCCTTCTTCATAAAAATCAAAAGAATCATTTGTATCATTACAAGAATTTCTATCTTCTTGTGTATAAAATCTTTTCTTCTTAAACCTTCTCTCATTCTTCATTATATTATATTTGTTGTTCTCTTTACCTTTATATTTGTTCTCTTCCTTCTTAAAATGACATTTTGAGGCATAATTCCCTACTCTTCCACAATTAAAGCATTTAAATGGAAGTTTATTGTTATACTTACTAGTTCCTTTCTTCAATCATCTCACAAAATTTGCTTCTTCTTCATTTGAGTCTAAACACGAGCACTCCTATCTTCAGTGGATTCTTGTATGCTTTGGATGTTGCATCCCATGTGGCTGGATTCCTTTTGTAATCCTTATTTTATATGTTGTTAGGGAAAAAAGAAGTTGATTCGTTGTTAGAATTTCAAAGTTAGTAGTTTCTTCAATTACTTTTACCTTGGGATTAAACTTAGTAAGTTGTGATCTCAACACTTTTTGAACTATTTTAGCCTCCTTATTTTTTTCGCCTAGGCTCATCATAACATTTACACTTTATTCCAATCTAAGAAAGAACTTAGCTATATCTTTATCATCATTCATTATTAAGGGTTCAAATTACATTCTATAAGCTCATAATTTATCCATTTTAATATTACCATCTTCTTCATGAATGTTTTTTAGTTTATCCCACATTTCTTTAGCTCTTAGTACAATGCATTACTTTTATAAAATTTGATTCAATTAGTCCACTCAGAATAACATTCATCGCTTTGGCATTGAATGTAAATTCAAGCTTTCCATATTTATTACCTATTACAGGTGACTCTTCATGGCCATTCTCCGCTGCAACCTAAATATCCTCAGTAAGGGACATTAGATATGTATTCATTCTTACTTTCTAAAGCGTATAATTTGTTCCATTAAAACCTAAATATCCTCACTAAGGGACATTAGATGTGTCTTCATTCTTACTTTCTAAAACGTTAATTTGTTCCATTAAAACCTAAATATCCTCAGTAAGGGACATTAGATATGTCTTCATTCTTACTTTCTAAAACGTATAATTTGTTCCATTAAATAAATGAGATTTGTTTGATGAACATCCACACTAAGGGACATTATATATGCCTTCATTCTTACTTTCCAAAATGTATAATTTTTTCCATTAAATAAATGAGCTTTGTTTGATGAAAAATTTCTAAAACATATAATTTGTTCCATTAAAACCTAAATATCCTCAGTAAGGGACATTAGATATGTCTTCATTCTTACTTTCTAAAACGTATAATCTCTTCCATTAAAACCTAAATATCCTCAGTAAGGGACATTAGATATGTCTTCATTCTTACTTTCTAAAACATATAATTTGTTCCATTAAATAAATGAGCTTTGTTTGATGAAAATCCACACTAATGGACATTAGATATGCCTTCATTCTTACTTTCCAAAATATATAATTTATTCCATTAAATAAGTGAGCTTTGTTTGATGAACATCCTTCCTAACTGGTCATTCTTATTATCTAGATATTCCTTCTTTATTGAGAGGGGGGCTGATTAAAATTGTGTTTTAATGCAAAATAAATTACTTAACAAATAATATATATATATATTATATAATATATATATATTAATATATATTATAATATAATTATATTATATTATATATATATATATATATATATATATATATTGTAGTTAGTAGAGTTGTATATGTGTTTATCATTTAACAATGATTTCAATAACATACACACAAGTAAGACAATCAATGCATGTAGACACCAGATATAAGTGGAAACCCATAAAGGGAGAAAACCATCAATTTTGGATAAAGTGATGTGAAGGTACGCTGCTTCTCCCCTTATTACATCAATTTTTTTGGTATGTTTCTACTTGCATGAGGCTACTACCTCGAATCTCTTCTATAAGCTACAACTTGCTAGGAAGCTTCTACTCCCTATTTGATAGGCTCCAACTTGCTCTTTTTTAGGCTACTAATTGAAAGATGACAACAATCACCTACTCAAATTACCAATTAAATTTGTTCATTACCTAGTCTTTGCCTTTGCTCTAAACTATGTTGCTATCCTCTTTTCAACTACTTATCTTCTCTGTTTCTCTTTCTCAATTATGCTCCACTTCTATTCCTCTTTATTCTTTTCTCCTTACCAAGCTATTCATGAACTTTTTCTCTTAGAATTCAATTCTCTAACATATTTATCATTCAAAAGAGAGAATTCAATTCTCTAACATATTTATCATTCAAAATGTGTATTTTATATAGAAACCTCTCTAATGGTTTATGTTCCTTGTATGAATTCGAAGCGAAGGGTTACCTATTTGTATTCCAGAGCTAATCATAGTCTACCTCTTCATTTACAAGTTTGAAGCTCAAGTCAAGACAAATACAGAACTATTTACAAAATTGAAGAATCATAGTCCAACATCAACGATTGCATAAGACAAACCTCGAGAGTTTCTTCATTTTTACTATATATCACAAACACTTGTTACCAACTACAAATATAGGTCGCCAACAGTGATAATAACTCGTAAATCTAAGTTGTAGATCCCAATAACCAGACCCTAATCTGTGCCCATCCCTTGAGTTAGGGAAAAACAAAAAAAAAATATTTTTCTAGACATATGCTAGCTTTAATGTTAATGAGCTTAGGCTCCTCTACAATGATTTTAGTATTAACAAAATGGTTATATGACTTAGGTTCTATGATGGATTCTTATTTATGGATTTCATGGCTTAGATACAAGTCAAATTGTGCACTTCTTGTAAATGTCAATTCATCATATGCCATATTGTAAACTCATGATTTTGTTCAATGCAAATATCAAGTTCTTCACACCTTGTTCTCAAATTAATACTAATAACAAAACACGAAAAACAATCAACAATTAAATTTGAAGGCATACTAATGTTGGTCTCATTAACCTAACACACCATTGTAATCAATCTTAAATCTTTATTGAACAACCCACAATAATCCATAGTAATTAGCTCTTTCACATCATCTCACAACACATGCATCAACCTTGAGTCTTCAATTTCAACACCAATCTTTCATAGCAATTTAACATCAATACCAATATTACCAACAAGTATTTGTTGAAATCATAAATTTTATTTGTGACAATTTAGGCGTCTCAAATATTTTTCAAGAGATTAAATCCATATATATAATAAAAAAAAGT
>APFE030662651.1:78585-107062 GCA_000404065.3 Pinus taeda
AACGTACGCTCAGACCAAATAATGATGTATCGGAGCTAAAAAGACAAATTATTTATTTTGATTTAAGATTTTATTCGGATGCTCAAAAAGCTTGGAGAGAAGCCTCCCGAGTTCACTATAATTTTGGCTTTGTAAAAGGCTAGGAAGGTCAATATTGTAACAAAGGTTGTGAAATTGAGATCTAATGTGGTTGTATGCAGGGCACTCTAAGAGGAAGTGGTTTCATCCTCTACGCTCCTATTCTCACAAATATGGCAGATCCTTTCCATCCATGGCGTTTTAGGAACTACCCAGCGGCCAATTTTATATTTAAAAAAATATAATAATTATTTTTTAATTTTTTTATATTCATTTTATTTTTTAATTTAAAAAAATGATTCAATTAGTTGAAAATTTTAAATAAATTTTTATTAATTATTTGGAAAAAATAAATATTAAATGAAATATTTTTAAAAAACTAAAATATAAATTATTTTAAAAATGTAGATTTTAATTCAAATAAATAAAATGTTTCTAGAAATATATTTTAAAAACTAAGTTTTCAAACCGTCCTCTAATTATCTAAAAAAATTTCTAATTAATTACTTATTAAATTTAATTAACTATTTTTATATTTATATTATTAGGTATAAAAAATATAATTAAAATAAATAACTAAAAAAATTATTACTAAATATCAAACTTATTATGATTTGTGATGAATAAAGTAAACTGAATTTAATTTTGACATGACATGCGTAGTGTCATGACGATGCCAGAGAATTTATTGCAATGGATTTTGGAAAATTTTCTCACCAGTTGAGGTGCCTGGGAAAAGCCTGAACCTGCACTCAACCAACCTTGCTTTTCCTCTTTCGTAGCCGTCAACTTATTGGACCAAAATCCCAAAACCTTGACCGAATACGCGTCGTCGTCTACATTTAGATCACCTCCAGAATTCGAAAACCATTGATATCGGGTGTTCGAATACCTGAGATGCTTCTGAGACGTAAAAAATCGGGTGTCCTAATATCTGATTTCTTAACGAAAACTTCAAATTAGGTTACCAAATTCACTCATGTTATTAGTTTATTAGGTCTTGCAGGGTGGGTTTTAGATAGATAGTGATTAAATGTTTTGTTAATGTATTTTTGATGTAAAGTTATTCATTCAATTTCCTATTTAGGGTATAAAAATACAAAAATTAATTATTTAATAATTAATTGATGAATTATTATTTAAAATTTTTGGGTAAATGATAAAATATTTTTCAAAATCTTGGGGATTTATCCAAACCAAAAGATTATTGAGAATTTTGAGAGTAATTGATAAAATATTTTTCAAAATTTTGGAAGTTTATCTGGATGGAAGATTATTTATTCCCAAACATAGGAAGAGAATGACAATATCTACACAAATAGAGGGTAGTGCGATGAAGTCCCTGTAGAAAGAAAGAAAATAGAAAATCATAGTGGAATCCAAAAGTTTACCATTTTCCAATCTCATTTTTGCAAGGTCAAAAGTTTAGAAAACAGGAAAGGGAAAGATCTGTGACAGTGTGAAGAATATGTGACAGTGTACTAATTTATAATATGGTGCTAATTTTTAAACGAGTGACTGATTTTCTGATTTTTAAATTTAAATTGAAATTTGGTAACTATGCTTCTAACCATACTTTAGAAACTTGTGTTTAAGCAATACTATTTTAAACACAATAAAATAGTGATAATGGTGATAAATTCTACGTTTGCTTTGGACACATCTCCATGTCCAGGGAGCGAAATCATCAAGCTGATTACTCTCCAAACAGGGATTACAGGTTTCTGCAGTATGCATCGCTGAAGTAAAGTGTAGAACTAGAATTCCAACAATCACATGTAAGTTCATTATCTGATCCACGGAAGAATGAGTTGTTTATTACAGGTTGCTTTTTGCTTCCAGCGGTTTAAGGAAAAAGTGTGAATAAAACCTTGTAGTCTGTTATGATGTTAAATGGGACGTGTCTATGGGACATGTCTTAATAAGTTGAGTTGAGGCTTATTTTGTGATTTTTCTAAGGTTTAAAAGAAAGAGTAGGTTTGCCTCTGCCGAAGAGGCCATACAGAACGCAATTTTCTTTTCATTTGAATACGCATTTATAAGTTTTTTCATTGGAAAAAAATAACCCCTAGTTTTATCTTAATCACGATGTGCCATGCTAATTGTGACCAAAGCATCAATATGCATGCTCCATTCGATGCGTCTTGCAGGTTGAGGGTTCAGAGTTTTTATTTTTTTTCAATGGGTCGGTGCCGAGACAACTCCATATTCTCCGCTCGTCTGACCTCCCTGACGTTTATGTGGCTTAAATTACGTTTAACCCCAATGGCTTCCCCGGTGCATACTGGCTAACCCAGGAGGGTAACGCTCACTCCTTTTTCATTTTTGTCGAACGATTATGGCTGTTCTTGAGAGTTTGACCACATAATGTCTTTCTTTTTCTTTGGGCAGATTCCGAGTATGGGAAAAGGTATAAGCCATTTCCTAGATAACTATCTTCGCAATAAGGGTTACCATTTTCTATAGGTAAATTACCTTTGCTAACCCTAAATCAGACTTTCAAATTACCAAAGTTGAGAATGCTTTCTTCTAACTGGAGAGAGGCAATATAGCCTTTAAGCAGATTTCGAGTGCAAATTTGAATGTGGTACAAAACACACAGCATTATTGCAAATGACCAAGTTTGGTAATGTGTTGTTCTAAAAAGGGGAGGTGATACAGTCTAACCTCGATCAGGATGTATGCTTACTTTTGTTATTATATTGGCCGTCTTGCTCTTGGAAGTTATGTGTGTTTATGCAGTTCATTAACATTTCAGCTTTTTTATTGAAGTGTAATTGATAAGTATAAAACCTGATAAACGCTAAATGATTTATAGAGGAAGCGCTAGAAAATAATCCTAATTTAATACTATGAAGGTGACAGATGTAAAATAACAGTGCCAAGAAATAATGGGGATGCAAATGTACACTAATTTTATGTTCTTCATTTTGGTTGTAAACTGTAAATGCATACATGTAATAAGCTTGTTCCCAATTTTCTGGCTGGCGGAGGTAGAGATTGTAATTATTTTCAGATGAAAAAAGCGGTATATTTATCATATATTGATATTACATATGTTGCAAAATTTGCTGCACAATGGAGTGGATCAGAGTTTTATAATTCGAGCAGATCAGCCCACATGCATCAAAATGAATCTTAAAACCACACTGGGATACATATAAATTTTGTGCTAATTCTGGATGTGTTTGTTAATTCTTGGATGTTCAACATAGCATATTCTAGCATGTCGACATACATATGTGTATTTAGGAAAACAAGTAAAACAAAAAGATAAGTCGAATATTCAATTCGTAGTCAAAATAGAGTATGTTCTGTTGGAGTTATCCTGGTATAGGCATTATCTCAGTCTCAAGCCTTGACTCCTCCATCTTTATCTCTATGTGGAAACCGTCCAGCTGTTCCATGATGCCTCTTTTGGAGAGGCAGTCCGCTTCCATCTTTATCTCCCCTGGAAACCGTCCAGGGGTTCCATGATGCCTCTTTTGGAGAGGCAGTCCGCTTCCACATTGAAGTCCCTGTTGATATGCTGAATGGAGGAGTGTTAGAGAGGCAGTCCGCTTCCACATTGAAGTCCCTGTTGATATGCTAAATGGAGGAGTGTTAGAGAGGCAGTCCGCTTCCACATTGAAGTCCCTGTTGATATGCTGAATGGAGGAGTGTAGGAGAGGGTGCCAGAATGTAGAGATCTGATGTAGCCAGCCTTGCAGTGAAGATTTGTTAATGTTGGCTTTCCCATAGACGTAATCAATGATAACTTTAGAGTCCCTCTAAAGGTGTATAGAAGGAATGTCCCGATATTGTGTGAACCAGAGGAGTCCCCATAGCGCCATCGCCTCAGCCTTTGTGTTGGTGCCCTTTCCTGCCCCGCAGTGTACCATATATGTCATTGCTTGTGAGAATTGGATAGTGAATCCACATCCACATCTGCTGTCTTGTGATGCTTCATCAAGGAAACCCACAGGGAAGGAGATCTGCGGGCCAGATTTGGGGAATTTGGGCATTTTAGTGCATGTGTCAAGCTGTATGTCAATCGAAATAATGTTACGAATGTTTTCCATCAACATTGCCCAGCAATCTCGGTGCTCATTGAATATGATATTATTCCTCCATCGCTAAATCTCCCAAAGAACTATGGGAGGAATGTAGCACCTGGTGTCTTGCTGAGAACTCCGCCATTTAAGATATGCAGGAATATTAGTAAACAATGGGAGCCGTAATCAGAATATGACATACAAAGAATTCCAAATTCTAGTAACCTCAGAGCAGGTAAGGAATAGAGGTAGATTTTCCTCTTCCGCATTTTTGCATAAGACGGAGAAACCAAGTCTGGACCAATTCCTCTTTTGTAGATTTGCCCAGGTTAGGTTTTTGTTTCTCCAGACTAACCAGAGGAAGAAAGATTTCTTGGTAGGAATATGAGGACTCCAGAATTTTGAAAACCAACAAACCGTGGTCTGGTTGGTTTCTAAACAACAAAGTGGATTGTATGTGTCTGCCACCTGAATATTGTCAGTCTTCATCTTGCCGCTCCAAATGATGGTGTCTCTAGCTGCGTCTCTGTGAATACCAGTTCGTTGGAGTTGTGAACAAATAAAATCCCAATCCAAAGCAAGTTGTCTTTGTAGACCCAGTGCTGCAGAACGCTTCCAAATGGGGCAGTCTTGTTGCCAAGTCGAAATGACCCGTTGCCAAAAGAAAATACCCAAAGCATTTAGATAGGAAATGAGAGAGTCCACGAGAGTATCGATGTCCTCTACTACCCATATGCAATCCCGCCCTATGGAAATGTGATGACGCGTGCCCAGTCTCCAAGATAGCAAAGGGACAAATAAGTGATATATTTTCATGAAACTGTGTCACACTGCGGAACCGGAGTTACAGCCGATGTGCCCTCTACGCAACCAGACCTTGTAGTCTATGTCTTTCAGATATTTATGTTTGATAATTTGACTCCAAATTCCTTCACCGAAGATTCTGCACAATAAAGATTTGAGCAAGAGGGCAGTGCAGAATACCCCAACCACCCTACTTCTTCGGCAAGGAGATATGGTCAAGTTTAGAAAGGTGGATTTTTTGTCGCTGCCGCGTCCCAGACTAGATGAAGTGTGCAACAACCTGGTTCAGCCTCTTGATGATGGATAATGGCAGTTGGAATAAATGTGCCCAATACACCCCCATCTGGGTAATCATGCTCTAAGTGAGGATGAATCGTCCGCCCATTGAAATGTAGCGGAATTCCCAACTCGAAATTTTCCTATAAAATATGTAAGTAAGCCATTTCTAGTCCAGAATTCTGTAATTACAAGTCTTAATGTTGAAGGCAAGATATTTAATTCCACCAGACATATTCTCAGAGGCAATCCCAAATAGGTTAGCAATGTAATAAAAAATATCCCTATTTCCATTTGCATGTATAATAGAATATTTACTTTAATTCATCATAAGTCTAGTAGCATTTCCGAATTTAATGAAAATGTTGAAGAGGTGAAACCAAGCAAACTTGCTCAGCATACCCATAATGAGCACATCATCGATGAAGAAGCTGTGGGAGATCCGAATGAATCTGCCAAACTGGAGAGATGGAAAATGTCCATCATCCGCTGCTTTAGATATATGGAGACTCAGGCCACCCAATGCCAAGATAAAGAGAAGTGAGGAAAGAGAGTAGCCCTGAAGAAGTCCCCTCACATCCTTGAAGAATGTTGTTGGGTATCCATTAATAATAACCGCAAATTGTACATTTGAAACACAGGCCATAATCCATTCCGCAACCGCTCACTGTATACCCACTTTGTATAGAACCAAACACAAATAGCTCCAATCTAAGTAGTCCAAAGATTTTTTAAGGTCCACTTTTATAATGGCCGCATCAATGTGCTGGGAGTGTATAGAGTGTAGACATTCCTGTGCAATCGCACCTGCATCTTGGATCTGTCGATTTTTAAAAACGCCGAATTGTTGTGGGGAGATATAAGTGGGGAGAGTGAAACGCAAACGATTTGCTATGGTTAAAACTATTGTCAGATGGATGGAGGCAGAGATCTCTTAAAACTATAAAATCTAAGGTGACTTTCTGTGCGATGGAGTGAGAAATCTGTTAAAACTAAAAAATATAGCCGAAGTTTTCTGCTTGCCACTTATAAATGTAAAATGAAATTTGAATTTTTGTTTTAAGGTATAAATTCGATGACCACTTATAACAAATAAAATTATGTTATTTCTATTTTGTTTTTCAAATTCACTCTTACTCTTTACATTTAATTCTCTACATCTTTTGACTTTTATAATTATTATAAATTCGATGACCACTCCTAGCAAAAAAATATTATGTTATTTCTATTTTTTTTTATCAAATTTACTTTTACTCTTTATATATAATTCCGTATATCTTTTGATTTTTATAATTATTATAAATCTAGTAATAATTTTTTCTACAATAACATATTTACTTAAATTTTTATAATTTAAAATGCAATAAAATTACAATGAAATAGTAAAATTTGCAATTGATTAAATTTAAATATATATTTAAATATCTGGTTATTATTTAAATTTATTTAATGTGATAAATATTAAAAAAATATTTTATTTTTAAATAAAGAAATGATAATGTAACAAATAATTGAATATATTTATTATTATCACTTTTAATGGTTTTTATTATTTATTTAATTTAGTTAATAAGATATTTTATTATTATTATTATTTAATATTTTATCTAACATAACACTATATTTCCCTAGGTGATAAAGGGTAATTGGTTACAATAAAAGTTAATTTAATTTCATTTGAATTTACTCCATATCAAAAAAATCAAGTCTATGAAAACACAAATTTTCCCTACAATTTTTAAGAGTTTTATATTTCTAAGCTGAGTTGTATGTTATGATTAATTTATAAGACAAAGGTTGTTCATTGTAAAATAGATAATAAGCCTTTTCAATAATGTCTAGCTTAGGTATTTGGGAAGAAAAACTATTATCCTCTCTACTCAAATTCAAATCCCACTTATAACAAGTTTAACTTTTAATGAATAAATTGTTACAGTTATTTGTGAGCCATATGTAGAAAAACCTAGATTCAGAAGCTCATGTAATCTACTAAAACAAGAGACAAGAATCCGCTTCTACTCTTTACAGTGGAAGCCCATAAACATCGAGAAAACAATAATCAATATAGGAAGAGAATCAAAGGCACATAACACAATAAATATTTGGGGGAAGTCACAACTTAAAACCCCACTATCTATTTTCATTAATCCAGAAAATCAAGATGAAATTACAATGCTTGTCTTCTCCAAAACAATCTCGGCACTCAACAAATTTAATCTCCAACTCATAAGCAAGCTCAAGGCCAAAGTTTATCCAATTCACAAGCTCTCTGAATCTCTATTCCAATATGTAATTCCTATGAAGGATAGCTTTCATTTAAAGGGAAATAAAGCCTCTAAAAATAACGCAATCCCTCAAGTATTGGTTCATGATTGCATTCACTATCAGTGAAACTCAGAAAAATTGAAAACAAATAGTACATTGTCCCTACACTCTAGCCTCAACCGAGTCTTTCTCATAAGTGACATGCATGAGTTTATGATGGTGGAATCTTTAGTTAACTAGAGTAGCACTAATTGGGTGACTAGTGTCCCATCTGATTGTTTACTCACTATTACTTCCTGAAACTGATTGGAACTAATTTAACTGGACTTAACTCAATAAACTGAGTTAACTAATTACGACTCATTCATAACTCATCCTGAAATCCTATAAGTTAGGGAGAACATATACATGTATTCTAAAAGACTTCCAATTCGAATTTCCTAAATTAATTAAGTTAATTAAACTTAATTAATTATTTTCAAATTGCTAAGAGAAAAGAATTCTATTTTAATTCACAGTTTAATTCAAGGACAAATTAAACCGGAATTTCTTGTTGCCATTTCTCAACACTCCCTCTCAACAAGAAAGAGATTATCCACTACCCTGATCCTATCACTATGAAACTCAAATTTACTTAATTAATTATTTTCAAATTGCTAAGAGAAAAGAATTCTATTTTAATTCACAGTTTAATTCAAGGACAAATTAAACCGGAATTTCTTGTTGCCATTTCTCAACACTCCCTCTCAACAAGAAAGGGATTATCCACTACCCTGATCCTATCACTATGAAACTCAAATTTACATCTTGGCAATGACTTTTTCAAGATGTTAGCATCTTTCTCCTCCACAGGAATGTAATATAACAACATGATCCACCTCAATACACAATCTCTAAGATGATGATACTGAATATCTATATGCTTGGACCGATCATGAAAAAACTAGATTTTCAAAGAGTTTGATACAACTCTGATTATCACAATAAATCACTATCGGATCCATTTTCTGACTAAACCAACCAACCAGAACCTTCCTCATCTAAATAGCCTCACATGTTACTTAACTTGCAACCATGTACTCTGCCTCTGCCAAACTGAGTGCAATCGATCTCTGTTTCCTGATGTACCAAGAAACTGCCACTGACCCTATACTAAATATCCCTCTTGATGTGTTCTTCCTATCGGATGGACTCCCTACACAATCTGCATCAGTGAAGCCTTGAAGCTTCACTCCCTCTGCCTATCTGTACCATAACCCAAACTATGTAGTTCCTCTGAGGTATCTCAATACATGCTTTTCCACCTGCCAATACATCTTGGTAGGCCTAACCATCACTTGACTAAGTTGGTTAACTGCATAACATATATCTAGTCGTGTGTTCACCAAATACATGAGTGAACCCACAAGCTTCCTGTAAACATTACTACTTCCCTTGAAGTAGCATCCTCCTTCCTCGAGTTACCAGCTAGAGGAGTTTCCATGGGTTTATTGATATCCATGCAGAATCTCTTGAGAATCTCATTGGCATACTTGCCTTGAGAAACAAACAACTCCCCATCTCCCTGCCATACCTCCATGCAAAGAAGGTAATGCATGAGCCCCATTTCCTTTATCTCAAACTCTTCTGCAAGGTCCTCGTTGCAATATTTGATGAGCTTCTCATCACCTGTCAGTATGAGATCATCTACATAAAGTACAATGATCAACAACTTACCTTCCACCACTATGTGATACAAGTTCTCATCCGCTTCACTCTTTGTGAAGCTCGACCCAGTGAAGTTGCTACCTATCCTGGTGTACCAAGCACAGGGTGCTTTCTTCAACCCATACAACGCTCTCTTGAGTTGGCACACATGTGACTCACGGTCCAAGGTTTCAAAACCTTTGGGCTACTCTATGTACACATCTTCGATAATCATGTTTTTGAGGAAGGAAGTCTTCACATCCATCCGATTAATATTCCAATCCATCTATGCTAATAGTGCCAAAATAGATCTAATTGACGAGTACCTTGCAACAGGAGCAAAGGTCTCATCATAGTTAATCCCCTCTACCTATGAAAAGCCACGGGCCACAAATCTGGCCTTATGTTTCTCCACACTACCATTTGCAGCTTTCTTTACCTTGTAAAGCCAATGGGAGCTCAAAACTAACTTGTCCTCTAGTCTCGAGACCACATCCCAAACACTTTTTTGAGCTATGGAGTCATACTCCTTCACCATCGCATCAACCCAAACTAGCTGATGCACTGTTTTCTTAAAGGAAGATGGCTCTGTCACAACAAATGCACCGATAAGTGCCATGTATCTAGTGTACCTCTCTAGTGACCTCCTCTATCTGCACTGAGAAGAGGGTGCTTCCACATTCTCTCATGCATCATCCAACAATATATCAGCCTCTCTAGTGCACTTTCTTCCCTCTCTAGAAGGCTTTATTTGAGTGGATGTCTCCACTACCTGAACCTCATCATGTGGTTGCTCCACATCAATCTGAGGCTCCTCAACCTTAGGAACTAAAAGTTTCTCCTCCGCATGTAGCTCAAACTCTCTCCCAAGTGATACTCACACGGCCTTCTCCTCATCAAACTTGACATCCCTACGAACCACTGTCATCCAACTGGTCGACATGTACACCCGATAGTTGTGGGGAGTATCAGTGTACCCCACAAAGATCCCCAACTCTGGTGTTGGCTCAAGATTATTTCGTACATCTTTGGTCACATGGAAATAAACTATTGACCCAAAAATCCTGAACTGACCAACATCTAGCCTCTTACCAGAATAAGCTTCCTCTGGTGTTTTACTCTCAAGTATCCGATGTGGGCTATAGTTTTGAACATAAATTGTTGTTTTGCATGCCTCAACCCACAAGTGTAGTGGTAGGCCCTGATCATGTAACATCGTCATTGATGCCCCTACTATGCTCTTGTTCTTCCTCTCGGCAACATCATTCTGTTAAGGGTTATGAGGTGTTGTCAACTCTCGTTTAATCCCTTCTACTATACAGAAGTTCTTAAACTCATTGGAGACATATTATCCACTCTTATCACCTCCATAGAGCTTTAACTTTCTTGTCTTACTCTATCTAAACCAATGCTTTGAATTCACAAAACTTTGTGAATGTCTGATCCTTTCTCTGCATGAAAAATATCCAACATTTACAAAAATAGTCATCTACAAATATAACATAATGCCCGTGTCTGGTGGTGGATACTATTGAGAATGGTCCACACACATCTGAATGGACTCTCTCCAGAATAGATTATGCTCGGCTGTCTTTATCTCCAAAGGAAGACTTGGTGTATTTTTCCATAGTACAACCATTGCATGTATCAACTTGCTCAAGCGTACCTTTGGGAAGATCATTAGATATTTGTTGCAATATCTTCAAAGCCCCATGATGCAAGTGGCCCAATCGCGTGTGCCACAATTTGTTGACGTCTCAGCTCAACATCTTTTCTTCTTTTGAACTCAAAGCAAAACAATCCTTGACCTCTATCTTATAGAGATTCTGAACTCAAACCCCTATCTTCTTTACTTTACCCATGGCTATGTGTCAAAGGAACGACTTTCCTTTCAAGAAGATCACATCATAACCTCTATCCTCAAGCATGGAAACAAATACCAAGTTCTTTGTCAGTCTGGGTACATGTATAACATTCTTCAAGTTAAGTGGAGCCACATGCTTCCTCTAAAAAGTAATAGTTCCCACACTAGTAACACTCTACTTACCATCATCACCCATCTTGATATGCATCTTGAGATATTTCTCCTCTAGTTCACTGAATAACTCTTTGTCGTCATTCATGTGGAAAGAAGCTCCACTATCTAAGTAGCAGACACTTCCCATCATTGAAGAAACCATGCATGCAATGAGGGAAAAGTCTAATTCGAATTGGGAGATCAAAGCCTCGCACATCGCTCCTCCTAAGGACTTCTCCTTGGACTTCTTCAATGGACAATTTGTAGAAAAGTGACCCATCTTGTGACAATGAAAGAATTTAACTTTCGTTATGTCCTTCTTACCTCCATGATAAGAATCTGATTTGGAACGAGAAATTTTACCTTTCCCCTTCCTTTCCTTAATCACTAAGGCACAATTCTCTTCATCATTAGTATTTGATGAAGAGTCATCCCTCGTGTTCCTCCTAATCTCATCCTACATCAAATCCGACCATACTCGTTCCCAATCTGGTAGCTTCTCTCAACCATTAACAAAGTTCTGATAAGTATGCCAACACTTTTGGAGTCCAAGAAGAGAAAGTCTCACCATATCCTCCTCAGCAACTGTGATTCCAATACTTCCAAGTTAATCCTGACATAAAGTTAACTTGGTGAAGTACTTTGGAATTGTCTCGCCTTTCTCCATCTTGATTTTATGAAGTTTACTTTTCATTTCCAATTTCCTTTGATCACTATTATTCTGATACAAGTTCGTCAATGTTTTCCACATAGCATGTGAAGTTACCTTGCCATGGAGACTTGAGACAATGTGGTCTCGAACTCCCTCAAGGATCATCCGCCTTCCCTTCACCACAAACTTCTTCCATTCCACCAAATTCTATGCATCCGTAGCTGCTAGCTTGGGGACTTCTTGATCAATGAATTCCTTCAAGACTTTATATTCCGGCACAAACTCCATCCTATCCCTCTAGGCTATAAAATTCGAGCTGCCTTCCAAGGCATACTCAAGCCTCAACCCATGGAACACTATCTGTCAATCCTAAAGTATTTATGCAAATTCAATATTCACTTGTAACCCATAAACTCAAAACTTTGAAATCTCGATTAGAAAGTGGATTGTAAATCGGCGATATCTCCCATATTCGAACTCCGATTCGACTGATTTTTTTTTTGAATTTGTGTATCCTTTCCCAAGGAATCCAAATCTAATTTTTTTTTGAAAATTTTGAAAAAAAGTGCTCAGAATTTCTCTACAAAATCTCAGCCCAAAAAACAATCTTACTCTGATACCGTGTAGAAAAATCTGCAGATTCACAAGCTCATGTAATCTACTAAAACAAGAGACAAGAATCTACTTATACTCTTTACAGCGGAAGCCCATGAAAATCGAGCAAAAAATAATCAATAGAGGAAGAGAATCAAAGGCACATAACACAATAAAATCTGGGGAAAGCCACTACTCAAAACCCCAATATCTGTTTTGCATTAATCCAAGAAATCAAGATGAAATTACAATGCTTGTTCTCTCTAGAACAATTTCAGAACTCGACAAATTCAATCTCCAACTCATAGGCAGGCTCAAAGCCAAAGGTTAGCCAATTCACAGGCTTTCCGAGCCTCTATTCCAATATGTAATTCCTATGAAGGATGGCTCGTATTTAAAGGGAAATAAAGCCTCTAAAAATAGCGCAATCCCTCAAGGATCAGTTCCTGACTGTATGCACTCTAGTCTCAACTGGGTCTTTCTCAGAATCGACATGCATGAGTTTCTGATAGTGGAATCTTAAGTTAACTAGAGTAGCACTAATTAGGTCACTAAGTGTCCCAACTGACTGTTTACTCACTATTACTTCTTGAAACTGATTGAAACTAATTTAACTGGATTTAACTCAATAAATTGAGTTAACTAATTACAACTCATTCATAACTCATCCTAAAATCCTATAAGTTAGGGAGAACATATGCATGTCTTCTAAAAGACTTCCAATTCACATTTCCTAAATTAACTAAGTTAATTAAACTTAATTAATTGTTTTCAAATTGCTATGAGAAAATAATTCTATTTTAATTTATATTTTAATTCAAGGACAAATTAAACTGGAATTTCTTGTTGTCATTTTTCAACACCATACATCTTCTATACAATTGCCTTGAACATAATATGCATAAACGAACATTGAAAATTTAATTTGTAATATTTAACTTCCATTTTTAATAATTTTAATGTCATTTTTTCTAATAAATAAAATCAAAATCTAATCAATTTAATTTATCAACCTTATTTTCAGATATATTAAATTTTAAAATTTCAAAAAAAATTTATAAATATTTTTTTATTAAATATATACTTTTAATTTAATATGAAATCGAAAAATATTATTAAGAAAAATACGCAAAATGATTCAAATAATTGCAAGAGAAATTTAATTAAATAATGTCAAACTAGCTTCAAGCCTACTTTTCGGATGAAAAATCACTTTTAATTGATGAAAAAAAACTTGTAATGGAGATCCGATTAAAAATAGTCAAAAACTATTTTTTTGCCTAAGAAAAATATACTAAACATCAACCATGCATATTACAACCATGCATATTACACTCGTTTAATTAGTTAAAAAAAAACTGAAAATTAAACAAAAATCATATAAAACCTAGTTTATCTTGTGAATGCGGTTACACAAGCTATGAATGTTTTGAACTTACGCTAATTATGTTTTTTTCAAGATGTGAGGAATCATAGGACAATTCAATAAAGCCATTATGTAAAGCAGTTAATGGAACTACTAAAGTTCTGGTTAGAACACAATCGGCGTGATTAATTTCTTACAATGCACTCCTTTGAAAATAGTGGGAAGGTTAGGACGACATGGGTTTAGTTCACTCCACTGGGTAGGTAGAATGGCATTTTCTTGTGTAATTCCTCTCATGGCCGTTGAATAATTTATTTTTGGCAGTTTTGAAAATGAATGAATAAAGAGGAAAATAAAATCATAGATCACAGAGTGCGCATAATCTGTAAAAGATACAACGCTGTTAGGTGTTGTTGCTTAATCTTTCTTTTTTCTATTAAATAAAAATATGTTTACATATGGCGTGCGTAAAATAAATGTGTAAATATGATTTTTATATTACACACGAATGTTGTTAAGATATAGGGTATCCAGGTTTTTTAAGGTAATTCTGTAGGGAGCACCAGATATAGCTTAATAATGAGTAACCACCCATTATTTTGGTAACACTGGAAGATACTCTGACTGACAAGATAACGCATCAAAAGATACTCTGACCGGAAAGAAAAACAACATTGGAAGATACTCTAACTGGAAAGAACATAATAATGCTGGAAGATACTCTGACTCGTGAGACAATCTTGGAGATGCTCCAATAGGCTTAAAAAAATCCAGGCATGCAGGCCTCCAAAAACCAAAACCTATAACATTGCAAACACTACAAAACCATAGGAAACAAGGTAGTGAAGAAATAAGTGCCAACCACACAAGTTTGATAAGAATAACTTTGAAGGGAGCAACAAAGAGAGGCACACATAGGTCAAGCCCAAAAATCGATATTTTATACATTACGTCATGGGTCTTTGGAACTCAACAAAAAAACATGGAAATAGAAATGGCGGAAGGCCAGCGAAATAGGAACCCAAAGAACCTTGGCGGATTTGGCAAGGAAACCTTATTGGCCATGGAATGGCTCAAAGAAGAGACCACATGAAAACCTGAACCAGTTCCCTAAATAGGGTGGTGACAAGCATGTAAACCATGATAGAAAAAAATGGCCATGAGGCCCAAAAGAAACTGTCAACAACCTCACAAAAAACCCATCAAGAGCATTGTAGAGATAGGGCACGAAGATGTTGTGACTTGAAGGTTGTAGGACAATGAACCAAGTGAAGCCATGACACTTAAGCATCACACATAAGAACCAAACTGCGCAGCACGAATGTCTGCACAAAAAACTGCACCCGCGACGGAAGAGGAAGGCTAATTGTGGCCATGGTGAAGTAAGGCATGAACCACGGGGATCAAGACAACAAGGGTTTCAACCACCTAACTCTGAGCTCCATCCATAAGCACTTCTTGATGATGAAACCCCAACACTATGGCAGTACACAGAAGAACCAAATCGTGCAACATGAACACCTGCACAAAGAATTGCACTTGCAATGAAAGAGGGATATGACCTATGACCCCGATGAAAAGGAGGCATGAATGAGGGGGACCAAGGTGGCAAGGTTTTCGGCTGTCTCGCCTCCAACTCGGTTGCTCAACTAACTTTTTTTTTAAATCATGATATTTATTTTCAGGATAGAAAAAACCAAATTTTTTTTATTAAATAGAACTATAGTTACATATAAAATGCATATAACATATGTGCTAATATATCCCTGTATAACATATGTCTGATATTCAATATCGTAGAGAAAAAACTAATATTAACCCAAGGGAAAAAAAATTGTGCGAAAAGACAAGAAACAGCGCACGCAGGCCCATCAAGGAACCTCAAGGGAGCACCAGATATAGCCCGACAATGGGAAACCAATCATTACAATGTCAATGCCAGAAGATACTCTGGTTGGAAAGAAACAAATCAGAAGATACTATGACTGACAAAGAAAACGACAAAATCGAAAGATACTCTGACCGAAAAAAAAACTTAAAGATTCTCTGATAGGATCATCACAACCAAGCAAGTTAAGAAGTTACCAAATTTAGACCTCTCTGGCCTGCGCTGCCCTGTTGTGCCATAACTCCCTTGTCCATAGCCATACAGTGCCTTCATTATCTTGACAACATGTGGAGGTTTGATGCCACGAAATCCATTTTTGCCTGCAGGTGCACTGCCAAAAGCATCAACTCCCCTTATTTTTGACCCATATTGAAATTGGGAACTCACCAGGAGCCTTGAGAGAGTCACTAAAGGTTGCATCCAAACCAATTTTAAAAGGCATGAACGATGTTTCATATTCTATATTAAAACCACAAGGGGCATGAGAGTTGTAACCCCCATTGCCAAAAAGGATGCACCGACACAGGGTCATTTCCACAACGAGGTACTCCTTTGAGAGTCTTCCCATCAAATCCAGTGCCACTTAGTATCTTTGGGACATAATTGACAAAGTACACCATAGAATTGACGACGTTGTTTGTGGTAACCCCCATGGGCTCTATGGGCATGTAGCAGGCGAAAACCCAAAACAAGTTGCAAGAAAAGGGTCTTTCCCACCCTAATAACTATCAAAATATGCTAATTACTCCCGCATGAGGAGTTGGCTAAAATTAGCGAGTCAATTAACTAAGTGTTGAGTCAAGTAAAGATAAGTGATAGGTGATTTTAGTGTGTAGTTGCAAGTCAAGTTATTTTAGGCGAGTCGCTAGTTGAAAAGGTTAAATACCATTCATCAGGTTCATTATAATAATCAAGTTTTTGTGTGATCAATAGAAGAGCCACAACTCGTGTTAATGTGTGAGATTGATTTGTGTTAGTTTGTGTTTAAGCTCCTCTGTCTTTCCAACAAATTGTTATCAGAGCAAGGTTACAAAGAGCTAGGGAGAACATATTAGCAGTAGTTGGTGAGAGAGAAGAGAGAAATATTTTTTTCATCTTGGTTGAGCTATAATGCAACTTACAATGGTATTCAGTGCGTTATAACGCTTGTGAGCTTAGCAAACAGTTGCGTTAAGAGTCACAACCTTACAATGTTTTGCCTGCACACGGGTAGAACTTTCATTGGAAGCGTTAGAGCACTAACGGTTAACTCGTTGTCATGAAGTGCGTTAAATGCAAGCTCTTCTTCATTTGAGTCACGTTACTCTTCATGAAAGCAAAGGAAGTTTTGGAGAAGCAAATGCAGCTGTTGTTAACAACCTTGAAGTAGATGCATAAATTAAGAAGTCTAAGTAGGGTCTATAAACCATTAATGGGCCCTCCATTATCGTGGAATGTGTCAGTGTGTAGGTCACGTTAACAAGTATAAAACACATTTTAGAAGGGTTTCTAAAGTTTTTATACAACAAGTGTGCATGATATTAAAGAAATATTCGAGAAGTTGATTTTAAAAGGTAATATTTAAAGGGAATCTTGATGAAATTAGTTTTTCATAAAAGTTTGACGAAAGTTTAATTTAATAGGTCAATGGGTGGATCCAAGGTTATTAAGGAGACAGTTTTGGTTTGAAAAAAAATAAATCCATTCAGAAGGTTATGTTAAAAGGTTTGAAGAGTTATTAAAGTGTTTTTATAAATACAAAAGGAAAAGGTATTTTGGAGAGTAAGTTTTCGAAATAATTTTTTATTTAAAAAGGCAAGGTGGTTTTATTGAAAAAAATATATTGGGGGGCTTTGCGAAATTCTGTCCATATGTGAATTTTTTAGTGTTTTGTCAAGTATGAGTTTTTTTGGGTGCATATTTTTCCTTATGGGGGCACATATAGAAAATCATATTTTCTTTGATGGGTGATATGGAAGATAGCCTCATGAAATCAGGAAAGAATCTATAAAATAGAGGGAAGACCACAATCATGGTGTCACAAAGCACGACTAAATCATATTAAAAAATAAATCGAAAAGAAGAGGCAAAAATCATTTCCATGGTTAGAGAGATTCAGGCCGGAGCCGAGGAACTCAGAAGTCTAGTAGAAGACAAAGAAGAAATCGAGGGTGAGTGGTGTAGCTTTGATCTACTATCACCTCCTATATTTATAGGTGAATATTTTGATCATTTGGATATCAAGATGCTAACTTTTTTAGAGCCAAAGAGTTAATTGAGTACGAATCTAATAACCCATATGATGTAGTATGTGATGTTCTATCTTTAGATTTTATAAAACAAGCATTGGATGAGAAATTTATGTGTAATATAGCAAAAACTGCTACTTCCAAGGAAGCATGGAAAATATTGGAATAAGAATTTGGCACAAAGGAGAGTGACATGCAACAATAGGTTACGTCACAAGCAAATAAGTTAGCTTTAGATTTGAGAGTAGACAAGAAAGAATGTGAGAGGAAAACAAAGCATGGAGAATCCCACTCAAAAGTGGATGATGGTTCTCAAGACCATAAAAATGAAACCCATTATGCAAGCATGCATATGGATGAAGAAGATGCAACAAATATTGCAGAGAGAGAAGCAAGAGCCTTTATATGTGAAGAAAAGAAAGAGCATATAAATGATTAGGGAATCCATTGTAAAATGGATGGTGCAGATGATGGTGAATCCCACTGTGATGAGACACATGTGGATGATCACTGCAAAGTTAGATGTGAATTGGTGAATCCATTTGCAACTGATGGATAAGGTGAAGTTGAGATTGTAAATGAAACTGACAATGAGCACATGCATGCTCGTATATCCCACCATAGGGTGGATAGAAATTATATTGATGATACGTGTGGTTTCTTCTTCGAATCAGGGATTGATTGTGGCAATATTGTAAGCGCAATTTTTTTATGAATAATTGAAGGTTGAAGTTGCCACTGTAGCAACATGATATGAAGCAATTGGAAATTCTCATGAAGTAGCATGTCATCTAGCAACAATTGATTATCAAGAACAAGATAAAGTGATTGAAGAGTTTTTTATGAGAAAATCCACTCACAACATAATAGTGGAAGATAGTTTCAATGAAGTTGAAAAGAAGGTAGAGAAGGAAGAGGTAGAATAGGAATCTCTCACTGAAGAGCATAATAAAGATGTTTTTAACATTTTTTTTAATATGCACGTGTTTAGAATAGCATGGGCGTGTTAGTGTCAGTCTTTGAAGCCTTCCACCAACAATCAAACATGCTCTTACAAAGTGCTCTTAGGGTGTCAAAGTCAAATTTTGTCATTTCAGTGAGTCTTCCAGTAAAATTTGGTCACTAGGTATTAGGTCTAGGATTTGTTTTCACTCCTTCCAAAGTTTTCCAAGTGTTGGTCCATGTCACCATTCGAACTGAGTGTACCATCATTCAAAGAGTTTTCATCATCATGTCAGGTTCCAATGGGTCATTATACACATTGTTTGTGCTTTAGTTGTGCTTAGGTAAGGCTCATTTCCCTCTCCTAGCGTTTTTTGTTTCTGAGCAAGAAAAAATGAATTCGGAAAACGTGAGAAAGGTTTTTGTCCACAATAGGCCAAGGAATAAAAACGTCCTTCACTTTTTACACAGGTGTCATGGTTGTAGAGAAATGTCAAAAATACAGTCGCTATAAGGGAATTGTTGCACCTCTCGAGTGACCATGGAAAAATAATTTTTTCTCCTAAATGGAATGACCAAATGACTTGCTTGATGAGTCAACTGATAAGTATACATAAATAACTTTCCAATGAGCTATCATGAGTTCACTTTGCAGTTGAAGGAAGACCTTAAAAAGTTGACTGCAACAACACTCTGCATTTAGGAAGCCTCATTTTACACATTTTGACCACTCTTGAGAGATTGGCCTTTTGACAGGGCAAATGAACTCCAAATTGCAAAATTCAGGATGTTCTGGAAAATAGACTCGGGACAATTTCCAACGAACTATGACATGGCTAATTTGGACACCGGGAAGGACTTCAAAAGTGTCATGCAATAAGGAGCTATTCACCAAAGGCTGTCACTACGCACCTGGGTAATTTCTACAGTCTAAAAATGAACGGGTGCTACACACCAAACCGACACTACGCACCTGGGTGAGTGCACTACGCACCTGGTAATTAAGCTCTAGATCACTCCAAAATTGCCCAATTTTCCTCAAATATTCCAAGTTACCTCTTTCCAAGTAAGTACGTTAATCTTTCTTGTTGAAAAGGGTTTTTCATCAAGCCTTGGTGAATCTTTCACTCATAAAATTAAAACCCTAGTGTTCACCAAACTGTCTCATAAAATTGACAAGTTCTCTCTCTCATTTGTTTTCCTATCTCTTCCATTTCCTATTTTTCCCTAAACCCCATTGGCTCATATATTTTCCCTAAATCCCATTCCCACATAAAAATTTCCCAAACCCTACTCACTCCCTAAACCCTAGACACATCCCTAAATCCTACTCACATCCCTAAACCCTACACACATCCCTAAATCCTACTCACATACCTAAACCTTGTTCACACATACATTTCCACACTCCCTCCCCCATACACTCTTCCCATTCGATTCCTCCACCCTATTTCCATACTATTATCCACAAACCATCCATTTACAACCACATTTTTCAAAACCAAGGTAAAACAATGGAAAGTGATAGTGAATATGACTATGAGGAAGAGACACTCAGTGATAGTTCCATGGAGAGACATAAGTAGCAAAGAAAAGGAAAAGAGTATATACACGAGGATGATATAGATGATGAACAGGAAAGAGACAAACAGTTGGATGATAAGCAAAGCCTAATGTAGCTTGAAATGTTGAAACTAAAGAGGCAAAGTGACAAAGAGGATCGTGTCAAGTTGACTTCAATTGAACAAGAGATTGAGAATGACTGGGAAACTTGGCTTGAGAGGGTTAATATACATCTTAAGGGGCTAATTGAGAAGGCCAACAGAGACAAGAAGATGCTTCGCCACATGGCCTACCACTACATGAGTCGTAACAAGATTTACAATATAAGAATGAGGAAGCTTAAGGCTAGGTTGAGGAAGGCCTTAAGGAGAAAAAAGGAGCAAGACATGTTGAAAATATTGGTTGAAGCCTCACTAGCCCATCAAAGAAACTAATGGTGGTGCCTTCTGCCAAATCTGGGCAAGTTTTGATAATTCTTTGTCATTTTGAAATTTTGAAATTTTCCAACACAGAAAATTGGCTTAGGTGCGTAGCGCCGCCGACACTACGCTATTCACTGGAGCACTTTTTTAAGAAATGACTTACATATCTAGATTCATCATGATGATAGCATCAAACCTAGAAAATCTCAGCAATTTTGGAGCAAAACTTGGTCACCAAAAGGTCAAAAAACAATAAAAAAATGACATGTCTGCCTCTTTTTGGACACACAAAAGCAACCTTGGGATATTTCACCTTTTAGGGGTCAAATTACCTCCAAATGTAAACATTCAAGATTTTCCAGACACTAGATAGGAAGACCTTTCCAATGAGCTATCTTAGGCTCAATTTGGCTGAGGGGAAGGCCTCCACAACTGGGTCTAAAATGGCGCTATCCACCTGGCCAGTGGCGCTACACATAGAGCCAGTTTTCCCAAAAAATTCCAGTTTTCACCTAGTTTCTCTGCAAGTTGACTTTTCCTCTCTTCATGGATGAATTTATGATTGTAAATGATGCTATTCTATTTAAATTTAATTGTGAAATGAACTTAGAGGGTAGATTCATCATTTTGAGGTGGTTTGTGGGTCAATGAATCAGTTTCCATGCTTATAGAGGCAAGTTGTTACACTACCTATATTCTTGTTCATTGTTTGGAAATGGTTGTAACAGTTCCTTATCTCTTGGATTCGACCCCTGATGGCTAGAATAGGTGGTTTGATGTCTATATTATGTATTTTTTCAGTCTTAGAAAAGGTTCGAGTCTCTTGGATGCTCTGAGATACATTGTACATTTTTACAGCAGTTTGGCAAGGAAATAAAATAGGATTTGCAGCTATTTTTGTGGGATACTTGTGGTAAAGTGTTTTTTCATAGTTTCTTCTCCTGTTATTAGTTTTTCTCATGTGTTATGTGTGCCACAATCTTATTCATTCTTCTAAACTAAATGAAATCAAGATAGATAGGTAGAATACATTGGTGACAATGCTCTGCTTTGGGAATCCATTTAGTTTTTGATGTTTTCTACTGTTTGAAGAGGACTCATGATCTTTACATGCCCTCCTCATCTCCTCACCAGTCTTAGAACTACCATCTCACTCAATTTCAAGTGCTAAATCACCTACCTACCTTGCCCCATAGAATACCCTGCATTCCTGACTTGATTTCCCGGACCCAAAGTTGCCTGCTCCATTCGATCAAGCAACAAAACCATCAAAATTAACTAGAAAACCCTAGAGCTACTATACCTAGCCTAAAATCCATATTTGATCTAGTCATATTGACTGAGATTCACAAGGAGAGAGCCCTCTTCCGACCTGGTAGGGCTAGATACCAAGTTAAGCTTAGTTTGTGGTTATCTATGGATTGCCTCCCTTCATCCTGAGGTCAATCTAGGCTCTAATAGGGCGAAAAAGTTGAAAACAAGGTTGTTAATAAGTTTGATGCAGATTTCAAGCTCATTAAAGAATGGATTCAGAAAGCAATAGAAAAAATTGAGGTGAGTCTTAAAGAAACAACTGGAATAAAAGAAAGGAATGAAATGATGAATACTGATCTTGAGTTTGTAGATTACAGGCAAAACGCAATAGTACTTAATGGTGAAAGTGAAAAGGATGATATGGATGTTCTGAAGACAAAGATGAATGCATTGAAACCATTTTTCAGCAACGGAGTCAAGAAGAGATAAGATTCTACTATCAAGAAATGTGGAAAAAGAAAGTCAGGATTATGAAGCATAAGAAGTAGAGCAAATAAGACAGTTTGAAGATGCAATGGTGTGGCAGGAGTCCATGGTAGAACAAATATTTAAAGAGGAAGGTGTAGTAAACAAGATTAGATTGTGTTTCAACACAAATTCAAGGAAATTTAAAGAAAAATTGCAGCAACAACAAGTAAAGAAATATGGAGCCTACAGGAAGAATGCACAACAAAGAATGAAGCAATTTGGAGGATTTAAAATTTGGAAGAAGAGAAAAAGAAAATGCAAAACTGTGAAAGTCTTGAGTCATTGTAAGCCTAGTTGAGAGATCAACCAACATGCATGTTTTAGTGATAATTGAGTCAATTTCTATTATAAACCTAGCACGCATAGTTGACTCATGTTGAGCCATGTTGATTCATACGGTCGTAATTAAGGGGGAGTGTTAAAATATGCTAATTACTCCCACATGAGGAGTTCTCTAAAGTTAGAGAGTCAGTTAACTGAGTGTTGAGTCAAGTCAAGTTAAGTGATAGATGAGTTTAGTGTGTAGTTGCATGTCAAGTTATTTTAGGCAAGTCGTTAGTCGAAAAGGTTTAAATACCCTTCACCAAGTTCATTGTAATAATCAAACTTTTGTGCGATCAATAGAAGAGCCACAACTCATGTTATTGTGTGAGATTTATTTGTGTTATTTTGTTTTAAGCTCCTCTGCCTTTCCAACAATAACCTCCACAGATAGGAGGCACCATGACCCTAAAAAACCCCCCATACCATACTCACCTCTAGTCCTACCAAAACTTGCAACACTGCCATAACCTCGATGGGTGTAACCACTAGGCATGAGAGCCGCATAACTGCTAGGAGTACCAACACACCTTGTAGGCCCAAAAACTCATGCATATCTACCACTTCCCTAACTAGCTGAAGGATACAATGTACCACCAAATTGAACAAATCCCCCAATCCCATACCCACATCGAGGACAGCCAAAACCTATAACATCACCAAAACCTCCATGGATGTAACCATTTGGTGTGCTAGATGTATAACCGCTAAGAGTCCCAACACACCCCATAGGCCCAAAACCTCCTGCATATCGACCACAACCCCACCTAACTGAACGCAGTGATGTACCACCAAATCAACTCGCTCCAAGATACGAACCGAAAACCCAACTCGATAACTAAACCCTTGGTCACGTGATCCCCCCAATCCATTCATATATATTCTACTTGATAGTTTACAATTATGTTGTTTCTCAATTTATCAATTGTTGATTGATATAATATGTTCAGCTTGCCTTTTTGAGATTCTGGGATACTCTGATTTGACATGGTCACGTTTTATCCTGTCTCGCCATGGTTTACTGAATTTAAACATTGTTGGAAGAATATTATGATAGTTTGGTGATTTACCGTGTAGTTTTATTAACAATTTTGTTCCAAAGATATATTTTGTAACTTCTAAAATTTATTTCATTGAAAATATTTCAATTAAATTCTAAATTAGGTGGTTGTTACACTCTAATCAACATTTAGATTTTCTTGCAATTTGTTAAGATTCACTCTGGACCATGCTTTTACAATCTGAATTAATCAGTTGACACTTTAATTTGGCGAATTGGATGGTGTACGCATATTGGAATTGAATCGTATGCATATCAGAGAGGAAGGCAGTAATTCTAACTCACAGAGCAGTAAGGATAGGTGACAACATCGTTGCACTATTCAAAAAGCAAAAAGTTTTTCTTTAGGTCCATCAAATCCTTGCCCCATTGTGCAAAATCACCTTGTAATGAATATAGATGCATTTTCTTGAAGTTAAACAAACCCTTGGTTATGTACAAAAATTCACTGGAGCATAATTGTAGATTTTGGAAATAATTTATATCTCAATTTCAAATAGTTTGTAATATTTTGAAATCTTAATAAAGTCAATTTTTTTTTGAAATTTTAATAAAGTCAAGTAATGCAGAATTTTTTTGGGCATTACTCTTAGTTCGTCATTTTCATGTTGATTTTGGAAAGTCATAATCCAATATCATGCTCTATTTTTCATTTCAAAGTTAAAATTCCAATATTTTTAACTACTTTTTCAAAGTTAAAATTCAAACATTTTTGAACGATGTTATTAAAAAGCAATTATCATGATTATGCAAAAATTGTGATGAAATATCGCCTTTTAAAGTTAAAATTTAAACATATGTCACTCATGAAATAAAAGTGGTGATACAAAATTACTATATTTTGAGGTTAAAATTCAAATATTTTTCAATAATGACGACCAAATATCATGATTACCCAAAACCCTAAAAATCAACACTTAATTGTTTGTTTTTTAAATTTTCAAAATTGTCTAACTTTTACTTTATTTTATTTTTGATTAAAATTACTAATTAATTGACCTTATAACCTTGACCACAATTATAAAAATAAATAAATAAAACATAATATATTGAGTATAAAATTTAAAATAATATTATATGATATTTTTAATTATTAATTATTTATATAAAAAACCAATTTTTTTTTTTTTTATAAAGCCTATTAAAAACACACTCTTTTATTTTTAAAAACACTATTTTTTTTAGTTAAAAGAAAAAAACATTTTACAAAAATTATCATGTTTAAATCTTAAAAAATAAAATGATTTGTTTTGTTGTGTATGGGGATGGTGATACACGATATCACTACTTTATCCACAGGATTGTGTTGGTATTTAGTTAAGTAGTGTATGCCGTGTGTATTGTGTGTGGGATCCTAATGTCATAGCCCGAGGATGACCCTCTACCTACAAGGCTAACCTAGTAGTCAACTGCATAGCGCAGGCTCCCTATACACAACATGCCAAAACAAAATAATTCATTTTTCTGTCTTTATTTTTTATATCTTTTATATTTTATTTTAATTAATTTTTTTTTTTTATTATATATATATATATATATATATATATTTCTTTTCTTCTTCCTTTTTCAAGTCAATTTTTTTTTTTTTTTTTCTTTTTCAAAGTAGGGAATGTGGGGATTTGGGAGAGTACCCACTACCTCACTCACCTTCTTGTCAATTAAGAGAGGTGGTATCGCACCCTACACCCATGCAAATCCATGTGACGGATTATGCCAAGGTTATGGTGCATTAAGGTATATTTAATGGATGAGGCATTGGATATGTTTGCTAAGGTGTAGATGTCCATTGTGAAGTTCTTATGTTGGTCGTGTGGTGGTAAATCTGGTATGGGATGAAATGGGGTGTGTGGGGAGGGCGTTTCGAATTTCTCTTGCCTTAGCCAAGCAAGAAGCTAAATTGCAATGGGATTATAATTTACTCACTCTAAGAGAGGCTTCTTCGGGTGGTATATGTGGACTCTAGGGTGACAAGAATATAGGAATATCGAGTTAGTGGAAGCTCAGTGCAATCCTGGCATATGGAGTTGTTTCCTATGATTTATGGAAGGATAATTGATCACGTCGCCTGTGTATGTCATTAGTGCATTGGAGTGATTTCAGAGCTTGACCTAGAATTCCCATGTTTAGAGAAAGGTATGGATTTGTGGCTTTGTCCCCTGGTCTAGTCTTATAGTTTCTAGGGTGCATGGTTGTAAAGTAAATCTCTAGAAGGGTTGAATTCCAGTTGGTATTATTGTAAATTCTACTTCTTTGTGTTAATATTGGGTTATTGGGTTTTGTTGCTTTGTTACGAGACTAAGGGGGTCGACGAGAGGGAATTGTGCGTACCCTATCCCCCAGTTGACCAAGCTAGCTCTTTGATCCCTATAGTAGTGGTCTTTATGTTCATTATGGTGGGGGTTGATGGATTTTCTAGTAATGTTGGTATGGCTGAGCTTATTTGAGCCACAATCGAGTCTCTTTAGCTTATCTTTGTGTCATTCTAAAGGTTTTGTTCTTGATATAATTTTATAGGGTAGTGTTGGTAGTTTTGGAGTTGGAGTTGGAGTTGTAGTTTTATCTAATTTTTGAATTTTTTGTTTTGTTTGGAAACAATACTTTTTAATTATTTAATTTGATTTTAAACAATTAAAACTTTTCATAATTTTAATTTGAACACATTTTAATATATCTTCAATTTTTATCAATGTGAGTCTTCTTAGAAGTATGCACAATGGGTATTCGTAAGATGTGGAATTTAATTCTACATTCAACGAGTACTTACACTTGAAATTTGAGTAAACCTATAAGCAGGTAAGCCAAAAATAAAATAAAATAAAAAAATTTCTTTTCTTTTCTCTCCAAAATTCATAACTCTTATTTTATTATTTTAACTATGATTTTATTATTTTTCCTTAGGAGGCCACTTTTAGGCTGAAATTTCCTCTAATGCAATGTGAGGGGCATTGTGGTACCTACAAGAATTGCCCTCAAAAGATTGTTGGCATGCACTAAAGATGACACCATAATGTTTCAAGAGACTATCTACTTTAGGCTTAAAACTTAAAAAAAACAATGTTAAAAAATTGGTCCTTAACTCATGTGGAATTAATGGGTTTCTTAGGGGGGATTAATTTCAACATAAGGCTTAGATGTCAAGTTGATATCCTCTTCATCTTTCCCTTCTACCATTATGGTTAAGATATATGTCAAAGATTGTGTTCTTCCTATTTGCTTTTTATATGTATATGGTCCCTATAGTAATAAAGAGACATACTAGGAAGATTTGTTTGCTACAAGAGCTTTAGCAAACCAACATATTATCATAAGTAGTGATATAAATTTTACTTTTGGACTTTGTGAAGTTTGGGGGCCTAGTCCCTGGTTGGACCCTTTGCACCATTTTTTTTGGATATACTAATTTAAAAACATTTTATGGATCCCGAGTTGGTTAAGCTCTCTCCCAATTGGATGAATAACTGTTTAGGGGGAAGCTAGGTATCCAAAGGGTTTGACATACTTTTAGGATCACAAACATTGTTGAATTCAAAATTTTCTTTTAGATCAATGGTGGGGTCTAGAGGGCTCTCCGATAATCAACCTATACTCTTAGAATTTGTTCACCATGATGGATCCAAGTGGATCCTTTTCAAATTCAATCCATCACGTCTTAAAGAGGATGACTATTGCACCTTGCTTTCTAGCCATTGGAGACACTTAAGTCCTTTCGTTTCCTTCTCACTCATCAAACAATTCATGGATATTTTGTTATTAACTAAGCATGCCTCTAGGGTATGGAGCAAGGAACACTATGCAAAAAAGTAGGTGAGATTAATTGAAGTGGAAGATTGAATCACATGAACCTTATCTTAGATGGATGCCAATTCCACATGTGTTGAAAAATTGGGCATATTTAAATCTCTTGAGGAGGAAAGACATTCTATGTTGTTGGAGGAAGAGCAATGGTAGAGGCTTAAGAATAGGGCCATATGGCTTTACAAGGGCGAAAATAACTCCAACATTTTCCCTCACTATTCCAATGTGAGGAAGAAAGTAAATACCATATGAAGTATTGTAGATCCCAATGGAACCATACTACACCATTTTGTAGATAAAGTAGTAGAGGGGGTTCAATTTTTCAATCTCTTTTTAAGGTTGCCCAACATAGAAAATTTTAGGGGCGAATGTTCACCCTTTGGCGAAATTAAGGGGTTTTAAATTTTTAGTGGGCGAATATTTTGTATCATAATACATTTTTACAAGTCACTTCAAATAGCCCACCTTATTTTAAGGAAGAGGGTAAAAAAGGTAAATTTAGCCCTTGAAATTAGGAGTTACAACCTTCCATTAGCCCATTTTCAAGAATAGGTTTTATTTAAGTGAATCCATTCGCCCATTTTCAAGAATAGGTTTTATTTAAGTGAATCCTATGGGCCAAATACCATATTACCATATTTATAAAAGAGGTATGGTAAATTAATTAAAATATAAATAAATGAGAGGTATGGTAAATAAATAAA
>APFE030662651.1:112082-124759 GCA_000404065.3 Pinus taeda
AATACCATGGACTAGATTGTTATTAATACCATGCAAAAAAATATTATTAACCCTAATATTAGTATTAATAAAAATAAAAATGGCATGGTATTCACCTATAATGTAGCCTATTTAAATGGGGCAATTAAACCAGCATAGATCCATCTTTACTCTGGATCTACTAACCACCGAGAGGTATCAAATATCGTGATATGCAAATTAGCATAGAGTGAAAAAATATTTGATCCCTCTCGGGCTTGGTTGATCAAGAGTAAAAATGGATGTTGTAATTTAATGGATGTTAAACATTTTAGCATGGTTAAAATAAAAATCAACTATTAATTTTATTAATACTTATAAATTACTAATAGTAATTTTTAAGCTCCACGTTTATGATAACCCATGGTAATACCAAGATCTTACAAGATTTTATAATTGAGTAAAATATTCGTCATGCCTGGTGAGAGATTCGCTAAAAAATTATATATACATATTATATTATTGATAAAATCGCCTTCCATTTTTCCTATATACAATGGAGATTCGCCTATTTATTATACTTATAAATTTAGGGGGGCTCTTAAAATTTTCCCCATATCTTACATGTGGTGTCAAAATTCCATAAGGTGGTATTTGACAAGATGAATTCCTTTCTCTTGGAGGAGGTTATAGAGCAGGAAATTTAGGTAGCCTTAAATTCCATGCAAAAATCCAAGACCCCAAAGCTACATGGGTTTGCTCTATGGATTTTTACTTGAAATTATTTGAGATAATAAAGGAGAACCCACTATAAATGGTCATAGAATCTTAATCCTCTCACACAGTGTTGGGATCCTTCAACTTAACTTTCTTGTGCTTTATTCCAAAATTTCCTTTGCTTTTGCTCCTTTTCCAAAAATTCATAACTCTTATTTTATTAATTTCCTTAGGATACCTAGTTAGGGCATAAAAATTCCCCTAATGGGCCACTTGCTATTATGGTATAGAGTGGTGTTGTTACTACTACAAATGAGGCTATGTATTTCCTCAGGTTTTGTGTTGCTCCAATGAAACTCTTTACCTCGAAAACATTACTAGGCACCAACCACTTCATGCTGGCCTCCATTTTGGAATGATCTATCTTCAACTCTCCCCACCTATCACATATCCCAAATATACCAAAGGTCATTGTAAAGACTCACACTTCTTCATATTTGCTAGTAATTGGTGTTTTCACTATCTCTAATCACATATATCAATATGAGATGTGATACTCCATAGCATTGTATACCCATATATAGTACTAATAAATAACAAAGGAATCTATAAAAAAAAAATGGTATCATTCAATAACCTCATAAATGTACGAAGTCCACTGCATAGGCCAAATAGCATTCATTCATATTTTCGTCATCCAATTGATGCAGGTATCCAATTGATGCAGGTGGACACTGTCAAGTGAGAGGGACTAACCATCAACATAATTTTATACTACGTACAATGATATAAATGTATAGCATTCATAGTGGTTGGCCTCCATTTTGAAATGATCTATCTTCAACTCTCCCCACCTATCACATATCCCAAATATACCAAATTTCATTGTAAAGACTCACACTTCTTCATATTTGCTAGTAATTGGTGTTTCTTCGCTATCTCTAATCTCATATTGATACTCCATAGCATTGTATACCCATATAGTACTAATAAATAACAAAGGAATCTATTAAAAAAAAAAAATGGTATCATTCAATAACCTCATAAATGTACGACTCATAAATGTACGAAGTCCACTGCATAGGCCAAATAGCATTCATTCATATTTTCGTCATCCAATTGATGCAGGTATCAGCATAATTTTATACTACGTACAATGATATAAATGTATAGCATTCATTTACTCGCAGATAGACAGGACAATAGCCCTGCTTCAATGATTATTAATAGACTGGCTCCAGATTATGATGCCCTGATCCCTTGCAGCCCCCCTTTTTTTCCGCTGATTTTCTGATGTCTACAATTTTCGTCTAATTGACATCATTTCTCACAAATGGAAGTCGAAAAGTTCTCTGAATAGCAATTTTTACATTAATTAATTTATCCAATCCGTATGACAAAATTTCAATTAATTGATTTTATCAAACTTTGTGGGGCAACTTGGATTGACCAGATAACCCTCGAAAACAGTGGGAGAGGAACTAAATTCAATAACGTTTACAAGGACCACTGTAATATAATTAATATAATAGTCCTCAAGGACTACTGTAATATTTAATAGAATAGGCCTCGATAGGACGGGTTTCTATAAGCCTTCACTTTCCACCATTAATGAACCTTTATGGACAGAAATTTAGGTGAATGGAGATCGATTATGGAGTTTTATTAGTTTCTCTTCTTTTATAATATTTTGAGAGTCTCTTGTATCAACATGATGGTTGGTGAAGTTTTATATGCATAATGTGTATCTCATACACATCTTATTCATCCCCCTCTCGTCGAGGAAGTAGTGTGGTCATGGAAGTAGTGTGTGAGGTTTGGTACTTCACTTCTTGGTCTTTGAAGTTTTATATAAATCATGTTCATGTGATTGTGCTCGTGCATTCATACACACCTTATTCATAGCCTACTACTCACGGAGGTTAGCGTGTAAGGTGTGAGACTTCACTTTTTGCTCTTACAAAGAAATAGTGTAAAATATATGGGTGTTTGAGTTTGCTTTTAAGGTGGGTTTGAAATAAGATGAAGCGTAAGATTTGATATCAAACCTTTAGAGTGCTATTATAATTTATTTTTTTAATTTAGATATTTTGGTATTAAAAGCAAAAAGTTTTTTTTAGTTTTTCAAATATTAAAATTAGTTTTATATCTAGTTTTTTAACTCAAATATACTTTAGGAAAATCTTTTTTATGTTTTAGGACCATGTTCACAACCATGTGCAAGAGAAGTATTTTATTTAAAAGGTCTAATCCCTTAGATTACAACAACATGTATGTCTTAAGTGATAAGAACCACTTTTGGTGTTCCAAAAGTCATTATTAAGCCCACATCCCACCAATAGGCAAGGGCTACATCTAAAAGACCTATCTCATGGTATTTGACTTCATGCATGGTTCATATGTTATAGTAGTTCATTTTGAGTATAACCCTTTGGATTTTGGCTACAAATAATGAAATAGGAAGGGAGACATTTCCCTAGTGCATCACACTTTGGAATTGACTCCCTATCACACTCTCAAGATAAAGGTCACAACCATGTGCAAGAGAAGTATTTTATTTAAAATGTCTAATTCCTTAGATTACAACAACATGTATGTCTTAAGTGATAAGAGCCACTTTTGGTGTTCCAAAAGTCATTATTGAGCCCACATCCCACCAATAGGCAAGGGCTACATCTAAAAGACCTATCTCATGGTATTTGACTTCATGCATGGTTCATATGTTATAGAAGTAGTTCATTTTGAGTATAAGCCTTTGGATTTTGGCTACAAATAATGAAATAGGAAGGGAGACATTTCCCTAGTGCATCACACTTTGGAATTGACTCCCTATCACATTCTCAAGATAAAGGTTCAACATAGAAGGCTTTTGTTGGGGTCTAGATGCTCTTTTACATCTCACATGCCTGCAAAGTAGCTTCTTTAGAGCCTAAGCCCCAAGGTTTTGACCTTTAACCATGTGTTGGTATAGGAAATTTGTTTATTATATGTCTTACCTTAAAATGAAACTTGTATAATCTTATTACACTAGAGATGCCTTATGGAGGGCACATGTCATGGTCCCTTTGCATCATTCGAAAAGCCATACAATTTTTTTTTCGAGTTTAACCTCCCTCCCAGCCTTAAAAAATGTTACAGTAAAAGAAAAATGTCCTTAATGTGCGAAACCTTGGAATTAAGTTTATATCTTAGGAAAGCAACATATTTTTTTTTCTAAAGTGCATGTGTTGTGGTATGGGGCCTTGGTCATGGTCCGTGACACATAGAGTTAGTGTGTAGTGCCTAATAATTTAGGATTCACACCCACTATTTCGGTAAATAAGCCATTCCATAAAGGATGAACACCTTAGTAACCACTCACACAACTAGATCAAAGATCACAACATTGATAGTTTTATGTGGTGTAAACACTATAAAATGGAAATAGTCCATGACTCCAACTAACAATGGACACTTGAGAAAATTTTATTAATGCAAAAGAAAATATTTTACATAAAAGATATCTCACAATCGATCATTAACAATGACCATCCATACTCCTTAAATAGAGATGACTTGATGAATAAAATTAGACATTTTTTTTAAACATGAAAAAAATGTGTTTTTGAATAAAATTGAACCTTAATCATATTATTGAAATTAAATACCATTCATATTTATAATATAATCTTAGCGAGGAGGCATACCTTTTAAGAACCCGAAACTACTTTTTATTATATATAAAAATTTAAATTTATAAAATAAATATTGTATATATGATAATGATTGGAATTAGGTGGACTAAGTTTTTAAACATCACTTTTTGGAATTGTAATTTAAAATTTTAATAAATTCAAAATTAAGATAAATCTACTTATTAAAAATTATTTTAAATTATATTTTTAAAATAAGAAGAATAATTTTAATATAAATAATATTATAATAATATTATGTTCAATAAATTAAAAATTGAAGTTATAAAATTTTAGGTCACATTTACTCCTAACTTCCTTGGAATGGGGTGATTGAGGAGTGCCAGGTGGGAGGGCACATGGAAGCCATCCCACCAATACCCTTATATGGTGATGATAAATTCATTTTGGACATCACAGCAGAATGAATGGACATCACAACAAATGAATGTTTGTATATGGGGAGATCATGGGAACGTATCACAATAGAGTTGACTATACCAAAGCGATGAGAGTCAAATGCATCGACTATATCTCAAGTAGGATAGTTATGAGTCTCATGGGGCATTTCAATTATGGAAGGTGATCAACCGCAATACAACACCCCTACTCTCTCAAGGTATGAGGCTTTTGAAGGTTCAACAACTATTATCCTATCCTATATGGACATTGCATTGAGGTTTGTAATCTGTGAAGCTAGTGGAAACCACCAGGACTCCTTGGCCACATATTTCATTTGGTAACCCAACACCTCCTCATTGTATGGTTTGGTCTTGGTGCATATCCTTGACGCATCCTCTGGGTATCATTAGTATTGTTCCCATTTTTCTCTGTGGGCACATGCTCGTGAAGCTCCATTTCCAACTAGTTCTGCTTGAGCTTTTCTGGGCTTATCTTCCGTTCTTTTTGGGCCCCTCTCAATCAACTGCTCTTTATGTGTTTTTCTATGTTTCTCTCCGGCTCTTTTCTATGATCTTGCAGCTTTGGCTTTTCTTCTACCTTGTTCATTCTTGCACCTATCCACCCATTGGTACCTATTTCTTATAGCTATAGAACCTCCCTCCTCTCAAAGGGTCATGCATTCCCTCCCGAGCCTTAGCAATGTGCTTATAGTAGAAGGGAGCCAGGATATTATGGAAGTTGTGGAGGTTTAAGAACTCAACGCTAAGATGAATCCTCCATGCATTTATACAGAGCCCAAAGCCCGAGTCCATCTAAGAGGAAATTGTAACAGTAGAGCGCAACATAGCAGGTGAACGCGGATGTTTGATGGATTCAAAAGTGACAGGAGAAATTGCAGATTGGATGCCTGGAATATAACACACTATACGACTGTTAAACTATTAGTACGTGTATACAATGGACATTTATTGGAATATGAAATATCTATTAGGTAGATTTTTGCTCGATAAAAATGAAAAATTGAAACTGAGAGGAAATCCTCTTAATGCTGAATGAATTACCATTGATTTTCAAAACATTCTACAGATGCATGGTGGTAAATGTTCTTGTAACTATAAGAAGCTGAAGTAATCTTGCATCCGCTAGAAATATTTTTTGACCTAAAGTTGATACCATATTTAAGTCGATATTTAATAAACGTCAATTCTGCGTAGAGCGAGGTGATTTAATACTCTGCTATAATTAAGATCTCTCAAGTGATGGAATCGTGATAACATTTGATTCTCAACAAATTTATTCAACACAAAAGGTATAAAGCAGGTCAATGATTGATCACAGCTGAAAATATGCATCGTAGGCTCACTGATTATTCATAACCTGCAATTTGATTCAAATTCAATTTACATGTAATTTAGAAAGGCAAAGATATCTCAACTCTGCAAATGGAACGAGTATCTCAGATATGGCATACAAAAGATACAAGAACGTGGATCATCTAATTGATCTTCAAGGACCGACACGATTATCATTTGAGAATCGACAGCTCGCCCACAGTATTTTGACTGAGTGCACAGTACTGGAAATATTTTTGACCAGAGAGGCCACAATGGCCGCTTTCACCTGCCCTCTTTTGGGGAGAGGCCGCCTGATGCCTCCGCCTTTGCTTTTGGGTTGAGCCATACAAAACCTCCTCCTACTTTGCGAACCATTATTGTTGATGCCCATATTGCTATTTACAGCTACAAACAGAAAGCAGGAAAATATGATGAACAACCTAGGGCTGGATCAGTTCTGTGGTCATTGCACACCATAAGAGTAGGCGGGATTTTATAACAAGGAAGAGCATATTTTTCTTCACAGAATATGAAGCTCCTTAGTATGCATTTAATGTTATTAAAGTCGCCCTATTTACCATGCTAGAGACATGCCAGGCTGTGGAATCCTTCCGTCGCGGTGCTGCCGACTCAATGGTTTTCATTGTACAATTGATGCAGGTGGACATACAACTAGGCTGACGACAATAGCATGGCCTCAATGATTATTAATTGATGCCTTGATACCTTGCAGGCTGCAGCTTTTTTTCCTGCTCATTTTATGCACGTTATGTCCTTCACCTGATGGTTACAACTTTCATGAGTGATTGACATCATGTCTCCAACTAATGGAAAAATAGTATTATAATCGCAAATTTTACATTAATTAATTTATCAAACTATGTGTAACGAATTTTCCATTAATTAATTCGGTAAACTTTGTTCTCCAACTTGGAAGGAAGAGATAGCCTTTGAAAACAGTTCTAGAAGAACTAAATTGAATAATGTTTACCAGGACTACTGTAATATAATTAATATAATAGTTCTCAAGTACTACTGTAATATAATTAATAGAATAGGCCTCCATAGGACGGTTCTATATAAGCCTTCACCATCCATCATTAGTGAACCTTTCTGGACGGAAATTTAGGTGAATGGAGATCTCATTATGGGGTTATAGTTATTAATTTCTCTTCTATTATCATAATATTTTGGGAGTCTATTGTATCAACCCAATGGTTGGTGAAGCTTTATATGATCTGCGCATGTGATTGTGCCCTTGCTCTCAGACACAACTTATTCCTCCCATTCCTTCTCATTGCTCAACTAGTCATAGAAGTAGTGCATACGGTTTGAGACTTCACTTTTTGGTCTTTGAAGTTTAATATGGATCATGTACAAGTGATTGTGCTCGTGCTCTTATACACGCCTTATTCATAATCTTCTAGTGATAGAGCAAGTGTGCACAATGTACCGGCCGTTCAAGCATGTTTAGAATGAGATGATTTTTATATTTTGATTAAGAGGGGTGGGAGAAATGTCCTAACTTAATATTTAGGAAATTAAAATTAATAATATTAAAAATAAAAAAGTTAATAATATAAAAATTTCAATATTAATATAAATATTGATAAAAAATATATTTTAATGTAGGTTATAAAAGAAAATTGATGTCCATCTTAAATAATATAGATGAAGAATTTGATAGTAAATATTTCTATTTTCATTTGTAAGTGTTGCTTTCTACATTTATTTTAATATGATGGAAATGTGTAATTCTTTCAATTCTCAACACAACACATGGAGATCACACATGGCATCTAAAATAATATTGATATTACAACCTAGTATATATCAAATTCATTCCATGTTCAACATAGAGTTGACAGGTGATATAAAGGAAATATTAATAACGAAAAAAATCAGTATGAACCATAAATATATTTTGTGATTCTCTATATTAGCATATTTTTATATCAAACTTTATATAGAGAGATAAATATATTAGATGTAAAAAGTTTCGTATATTTTTACTATAGCAATAAAATTTCAATTTCCATATTAAGTAACATAATTTTATATCCATTTTACATATAAACACATAAAAAAAATTGAATGTAAAAAATTCTTATATTTTTACTTTTATAATATGAGCTAGTTATGTATAAAATATTTGAACATCGCTATTAACAATTTCATACTTAGGTATATAGAAAGAGAGAGTACAAAAAATATTTTAATATTCACCATAAATAATATTCCAATACTCACCTAATGTAAAATAATTTTGTATCAACTTGATAAATTGTTTCTAATTCAAGGTAGAAGGGAGATGTGTAATTCCTTTCAGGCTTAGGGAGTTGACAATAATATTTACAATAATATTAATAATTAAAAAAAAACCAATATGTGTATATACACACACAAAGAGTGTCTGTGTCATCCTATTCCATAGGTACATGCTTTCTAATCCCCAATAAGAGGGAGAACTCTAACCAAATATATTCCATTGTCAACTATATAGATCAATCTTAATCTAGGATGTATGAAGCCTCAAGAGGGATCAAAGCTCTCAAGGTGAAATTTTTTTCTCATGTTTGCAGTCTAAAATAGGTTTGCATGTTAACATATTTGATCTCTCTCAATGCTTGATTTTTATATTTTTATATTAACATTTAGATTGGTAACTAATCTTATTTTCTTACTAAATATTATCTATAAATGGTTTATTTCTTGATTTAGGGAATTGTACAAGATGTCTTTTAGAAGCAGGTTGTAGGTTTTAATTTAAAGATTTTGGCATTAAAACAAGAGAGCTTTTCTTGGTTTTTCAAACCTCAAAATTAGTCTCATATTTTATTTTTGGGCAAAATACACCTTTCAAAACACTTATTTTCATGATCTAGGGCCATGCTAATAAACCATGTGTGTGAGAAGTATTTCATTTAAAATTCCCAAGCCCTTAGATTTGAGCCTCATGTATGTATTTACTGACAAGAGCCCCATTTGGGGTGCCAAAAGTTTCCATTGAGCCCACATCCCATCGATAGGCCATGGGCTCTAGCTAAAAGACCTATCTCATGGTCTTTTACCTCATTCATGGTTAGCATGTCATAGAAGTAGCTCATTTAGGGCACAACCCCTTGGATTCTAGCTACAAATCATGAAATAGGAAGGCAAGAATTTCCCTAGTGCATCATAGTTTGGAATTGACCCTCACACTCTTGGGACAAAGGTTAAACATAAAAGGTTTTTGTTATGATCTAAATGCTCTTTTACATCTCACATTCCTTGGAAATAACTTCTTTAGAGCCTAAGCCCCAATATTTTGACCTTGAACCATGTGTTAGGCTAGGAAACCTGTCTATTATATGTCTAACCTTCAAATGAAGCTTGTAGTCCCCTGTTAAGCTAGCGATTCCTTATGGAGGGCAAGTGTCATGGTCTAGGTTCTTGTGTATCACTTGAGAGCCATAAAAATTCTTTTTTGGGTATCAACCCCCTCCTTTTAGCCTTAAAAGATGTTTTAGGTAAGGAAAAATGTCCTTAATGTGTTAAACATTGGAATTAAGTGTATATCCCATTGGCAAGATTTTTTTTTTTTGAGGTGCATGTGTTGTGGTATGAGGCCTTGGTCATGCTCTATAACACATAAATTCAATATGTAGTGCTTAAGGATTTAGCAATTGAACTCATTGTTTGGGTAAACATGGTATTCCATATAGGATGATCATCTTAAGTAACCACATACAAAACTAAATCAAAGATCACAATGCCAATATTTTATGTGGTTAAAACCCTATAATAAGGAAATAATCCATGGACCCAACCAACATGACAACTTGAGACAATTTTATTAATGTAAAAGAAATTATTATACATAAAGAGTGTTCTCACAATCGATCATCAACAATGACCTTCCATGCTATTTAAATAGAGAGAATGGACCAATCAAGTGTTAAGACACAAATGAACAACCACTAATATTGAGGAGAATATGAGTTGTGTACCACTCTATGTGTAGATCATATCATGATTGTTAGATTACAATCCAATATATGGTTAATAAAGAGATACACTAAGAAGAACACTTTTACCTAATAGACACAGTAGACCAAGTTGAATTTAACTAACTCCCAATTATCTAAATATCCTAACATCCCCCTTAAGAACAACTTGGGATAGGATTGAAGGATTTACAAAGGTGACACAATAAGAAAAGGAAGAAAGAATCATAGCCTATCTCCCCTTAATGCGAAATTTCTAAACTCCTAACAGAGATCAAGTTTAGAAAAATTATCTTACATAAGAGACTTTGTCAAAATGTTTGTAACTTGATCATATATACTGTAAAATTGCACTTCAATAACTCAATCATGAATGAATTTTCTCATGAAGTACATTTGTAGCTCAATATGTTTGTTGCATTGATTTTGAATTGGATTTTGGTGAGCATTATGGGAATTTTGATGTTTATAATGAACCTCCAAAGGAAAATAATAAAATAATAAAATAAAAGATGAATTTTTAAATAAAAAGAAAGGAAACTACCTTCTTAATTGTATTTTTGGCTTATATCCTTATAGGTTTACTCAAACATCAAGTGCAAACACCCATTGGATACAAAATTAAATTTCACATCCAACGATTTCCCTCTCTGAAAAATTCTCAATAGACTGACATTGAGAGTTTTGATAATACATGAAAATGTGTGTTGGTTTACTCAAATGTCAAGTGTAGACATACATTAGATGCATAATTAAATTCCACATGCAACAAGTACCCACTCTGCATACTTCTCAGTAGACACAAATTGCAAAAAAATAAAAATACATGAAAATATTATGTTAACCATGCCTTTTAATGTATTTTCATTCTTTCTTCGATGTGTGTCTATTGAGAAGTATGCATAGTGGATACTTATTGGACATGGAATTTAATTTTGTGTCCAATGGGTATGTACACTTGACATTTAAGTAAACCTAAAAGGAGATAAGTTGAGATAAAATGATAAGAAGCAATTTTCTTCTTGTCCCTTGAAATGTATTGACCTATGGGGATGACATAATCATATTTAATATTATTGGTTCTTTTAAAATTAATTTTGTTAGTACATTTTTTGTTTGAAGCCCCATTTTTAACCTCAAAATTTCCCTAATGCTTGATGGAACTTTAATTGTTGTACAAGAGGGTGGTTAGATGCTACTACTAGAATCCAAACTAGAAGGATATGTCAAGGCCACAATAATTCTTGACTTGAATTAATTGTTGCTCGATACTCAGCTTCTGCGAAACAAAGAGAAATCTCCTGCTACTTTTTACAAGACCAAGTAATATGTCCAAAACCAAGACTAAAAACAACATGCAATAGAATTTCAATCATCAGAGTCACCAACCTAATCTAAATTAGCAAAACCAACCAAAAAAGGAGTCAAACCAACCAAAATAGGAGTCCCCCAAAAATTGTAATGTACACCAAACTTAAGTGTACCTCCAATATATCAAAGATTTATTTTTTCTACTTCCCAATGACTTTCATGTGGAATTCGCATATATCAAGAAACAAGACCAATGATAAAAGAAATATTGCTATGGATATGAGTAAAATATAAGAGGGTACCAAGTATATAACTGTACAAAGTGGCATGAAATTTGGGTCTAGTGCAGGTGGAAGTAAGTTTGGCTCTAGGCTAAAAGGGAAAAGGAGTTGGTTTACAATATTCCAATTGAAAATGGTGAATAAGGTCACATGCATACTTATATCAAAGCAACAATTTTGGTGAAGTGAAATCATTTTGGTTTCTTTTTGGCAGATTATCTTGCGGTGGCATTTCTCATTGCTTGGAAACCATATTGCAGCCACACCAAATTCCATCAGAAGTGTAATTGTGTCACCATTTCTGAAATGGGTTATAATTGCAATTTTAAGCCATACTAAGGAAGTTACAACCATTTTAAGTTGCAGCCTCAAAACCATATCTAAAAAATTGAGATCAATTGATTATTATATTGTGACATGACTTTAGTCTTTCTTTTTATTTAGGAGTCTGATTGCAATCACACCAGTGTCATCCAAAGAAAAGTTTTGATGTGATTTTCAAATTGGGTTCATAATATAAATTTTAAGTAATATTGAGGAAGATATACCCTTAAAAAGTCAAATTTCTAGCTCTAAAATTTTGGCTATCAAATCTAGAAACTTTTCTTGTGGCTTGATTTTCTCTCTACTTGTGAACCAAATTGAGGTCACACCAATGCCAATTGAATCAAAACATTAATGCCATTTCTAATTTGGGTTCATTGTAGTTTGTTGGGTCCCTATAATACTAGTGATTACCCCATTACTATTGTAGTTATACCCCTTATTAATATTGTTGTGCCTGTATTTCCCCCATATTGTTATTACTGTGCCCCATAGAATCCCTCTATTGTTATTTTTGTGGCTTTATATTATTATTGTTAGGTTGGTTGGATTATATTGTGACTCTTTAGACTCCTATATATAGAAAGGAGGTTTTGTCATTTGAATCATCCAAGAATTGTTCATTTATGTAATGTAAAGGAGGTTGCCCCCTTGAAGAGGCTGAATTCTAAGGCGTTGATCTATCTTTTCTAT
>APFE030662651.1:129964-177689 GCA_000404065.3 Pinus taeda
TTATTGTGGAATGTGATGCTTCAGGAAATGAATTGGTGCTGTTCTAATGCAAGATGAAAGACCCATTGCTTTTGAAAGTCGTCCAATCAAGGGAAAGTTTTTAAGCAAAGCTATTTATGAGAAGGAAATGTTGGCAATACTCCATGCACGTAAGAAATGGCGACCCTATCTAATGGGAAGACACTTCAAGGTAAAAACGGATCATGATAGCCTTAAATACTTTTTAGAACAAGATTATCCTCTGAAGAGCAACAAAAGTGGGTCACAAAGATGTTGGGTTATGACTTTGAAATAATCATCTACAAAAAAGGGAAGCAAAATGTTGTGGCAGATGCACTCTCAAGAAAGGATGAGGATGTGGAAGCATTGTTGTGCGCCATTTCTATTATCCAACCAGATTGGATAAACGAAGCAAGGGAGGAATGGAAGAATGACGAAGAAGTGTGGGCACTTATTCGAAAGTTGCAACAAGATTCCAGTACGTCTGATACATTTAGCTGGCAAAATGATTCGTTATGCTACAAAGATCGCTTATACCTCTGTAAGAATTCCCAGCTAAAACAAAAGATTCTTATGGAATTGCACACTTCTCCCTTAGGAGGGCACTCAGGATTTTTAAAAACTTACCACAGGTTAAGAAGGAATTTTTTTGGGATGGCCTTAAATCAGATATTCAAAAGTTTGTGGCGGAATGTTTGGTTTGCCAACAAAATAAAGTTGAAACAATTAAGACACGGGTCTATTACAACCTTTATCCATTCCAAGCCAACGTTGGGAGGAGGTTTCAATGGATTTTATCACAGGTTTACCCAAGTCTGAGGGAAAGAGTGTCATCATGGTGGTAGTTGACAGACTTATGCACACTTTTGTGCATTATCACATCCATTTAAGCCAGTACAGTTTCTATGCATTTATGGAAACAATTCAAAAGCTACATGGAAATCCAAAGATTATTGTAAGTGACAGAGATCCCATTTTCACTGGAAATTTTTGGACATAATTATTTTCTTGTCTTGGTACTCAGTTAGCTCATAGCTCATCTTATCATCCTCAATCTGATGGGCAAATTGAGATAGTAAAAAAATGTTTGGAAGGATATCTTCGTTGCTTTATATCTGATAAACAGACACAATGGGTCAAATGGTTGCCTCTGGCTAAATGGTGGTATAACACTCCCTTCCATACAACAACAAAAATGACCCCATCTATGGCACTTTATGGATATCAGCCACCATCCATCACATCATATTTAAGATAAAATTCTAAGGTTCAAGCAGTGGAACATCACATCGAACATTAACAACAAGTCCTCCAACTCTTAAAGGATAACCTCGTGTTGGCACAGAATAGAATGAAACAATAGGCAGATCAACATCACAGCAAAAGAAGTTTGGATGTAGGTGATTGGGTATTCCTACGGCTACAACCATATAAGAAAATGTCCCTCAAGCAAGTTAAGAAGGATAATAAATTATCGCCAAAGTATTATGGTTCGTACAAGGTGTTGCAAAATATTAGTACGATGGCATACAAATTGGAGCTTCCTGTAGCTTCTCAAGTGCACCCAGTTTTCCATGTTTCATGTTTAAAGAAGGTTATAGGCGACAAGCTCCCAATTCAAACAATATTGCCAGAACTTGACGAGGAAGGAAAAATTATATTGGAACCAGAAGCAATCACAAAAACAAGAACTCGACAGCTACGAAATCGATCAATTTCGGAGCATCTCATCAAGGGAAGAACGTATCCACTAAAGATTCCACATGGGAGGATGAGAATTTTATACAGAAGCATCCAAAACTACTCAAGCGTTGAGGACAACACATTTTTGAAGGACAGGGGCATGTTAGGTCCCTATAATACTAGTGATTACCCCATTACTATTGTAGTAGTATCCCTTATTAATATTTTTGTGCACCTATTGTCCCCATATTGTTATTACTGTGCCCCATAGAATCCCTATATTGTTTTTTTTGTGGCTTTATATTATTATTGTTAGGTCGGCTGGGTTATATTGTGACTCCTTAGACTGCTATATATAGAAAGGAGGTTTTGTCATTTGAATCATCCAAGAATTGTTCATTTATGTAATGTAAAGGAGGTTGCCCCCTCGAAGAGGCTAAATTGTAAGGCGCTGATCTATCTTTTCTATATTTTCTTGAGCTGGTTTCATAACATAACTATTATGAGAAATATTGAAAGAGTTGCAACCATTTTATGTTGTTCCATTCAACTAAAAAATCTAAGTGAAAAAAGGAGATTAATTGAATATCAATATATTATTCCTCCTCATTGATGAATTTTTGGATTTATGGGAACCTACATTGAAGGATTCATTGAAGAAATATTCTACAACCTATGGAGAGTGTAATAAAAAATGTGTAATAGAACTTGAAGAAATAGTGAAGGAGAACCATGATCACTCAAGAATTGAAGTCATTGAAAGTGATGTAGGTATTAAATTTGTACAGAAATTACCTACATATGAATTCTAAAAACAAAAAATAAATGATGGAGAGAGCATAAAACATAAAACATATATACATAGATATTTTCCCCTGGATCCCAAAACTGAGACTACCAGATTGATTTTTCATTATATTCCTTTCAATGTTACAATACATATATATATATACATGCCGAAGCATCCATAAACCCAAACCAATTAACCTTGGATTAGAACATAACCATAGTTCCTCTTACCAGATCTATAAAATACCATGGAAAAAAAACTATCATGCCCAAAAACATGTGTGAAATCCATGCACAAAACCATAGGTAGGTTTGCCCACCTAATATAGGGGCCAAGAAAGTTTTTCCTGGGGCAATGCCTCAGACGCCGTTCAGGGGGGATAACACCCCTTCCATACCCCTCGACAGGGGGACAACCACCCCCCCTGCTGTGCCTGATGCAATGTACCGAGGGGGTTGCCGACCCCCCTGTCACCCCCTGCATGTGGGGTAGTTGTGGAAAGAATATAACACACACCCAACATTCTACCACTTTCTTTTTTCTTTCCATGGTAGAGATTTGTCATTGATCCAACCCTGCAATGCCCATTTTTTCTCTACATGAAGATAGATTCTCAGTGCTCATAGATTTTGTCAACACATTGACATTATTCTTCAAAGTGTCCACCTTTACTAGCAACTCCTTTTTGTCCTCAACCATATCCCTCACAAAGTGATACTGAACATCAATGTGCTTTGTCTTTGAATGATAAGAAGGGTTATGCCAAGAAAATTTCACTTTCACTGTCACAGTATATCCTTATAGCTCAATGTACAAACCCCATTCTTGAACACAATCTCTGCAACCAAAATGCTTCCTTGCTTGCATGAGTGCATGCCATGTATTTTGCCTCTGTAGTTGAAAGGGCCACTATGAACTGTCTCTTAATAATCCAACTGACAACACCTCCAAACAGGTTAAACACATACCCACTTGTAGATCTTCTCTAATCCATATATCCAGCCTAGTTTGCATCAACAAAGCCATGGATGTCCAAACCTCTGTCCTATCCTCGTCTTTCTTGGTAGCACAAACCATAATCACTAGTGCCATATAAATACTTGAAAACTCCCTTCATTTTTGTCCAATGCTCCTTCCTTGGTCATGACATAATCCTTCTAAATACTCCCACTGCATGTAAAATGTCTGGTCTAATATAGACCATTGCATACATCAGGCTACAGACAACACTTGCATATGGAACAAGAGACATGTCTTCTTTCACTTGTGTCTTGGGACAATTTTCAGCAGATAACTTTACAACTACGTGAATACGAACCTTCACCAGTTTACTATCCTGCATATTAAACTCTGAAATATTTTTCAACATAATTCCTCTGGTTAACCAAAGCTTCATCTTTTCCTGATCTTGTTTAATTTCCTTGCCCAAACTATAGTTTGTAGCACCAAGATCGTTCATGTCAAATTTGGAGGACAATTGGGTCTTCAAATCCTGGATAATTTCTTTTTAATTTCCAACCAATAACATATCATCCACATACAAGACCAAATAAATAAAAAGATCACCAATTAATTTAAAACATATGCAATGATCTACTTTGCTTCTGGTGAAGCCAAGTCCTTGTTGTTAGAGTCTGTATTTGCATACTGCCATCAGTGATCAAAACTCCACTTTTATATGATATTAGTGTCCCATGTTGAAATTTTTATCATTCCACCTAGCTCCTCATGCAAAAATTTACTCACTGATGGTAGCCCAAGTCAAAATCCCACTCTCCCTCAAAAAATCAATATTTGCTGGCCCACCTTCCTGTGTCTTACTGAGCATACATTCATTTTAAAAGCTCATTTCATCATGTCTTGTGTTAGTCAAGTCTAGATGAAGTCTTTTTATTCAAGGTCCCATTAGGTCACTAGCTTTCATTCCTCCAAGGTCCAATAAAAACACCAGTCATTGCATAAGGCCAACAAAATCATGAGTGTTTCATTAAAGAAGTATAAGTTTTGTTTCAGATTTTAATTTTATTTCAAAAAGACAGATGTAATAATTCTATATATTTATGTATTTTTATGTTTATATATGTAATAAGTCACTATTCCTAGCTATTTAGTAAAACTCTATTGCCCATATCATCCAAGAAAAATTCAAAAGTAAAGATTGCTAAAACTCCAACATCATCCACCTACAAAGGAAAAAATCAGAAAGGAAATTAGCAAAGAGGTAAAAAAAGGTGAAATGAAACATTAGAAACAGGGTTTTAAGGTTAAAAGATCAAATTCACTCAGTTATAAGGGACTTCTTAGCTTCAAACTCAGCTTCATTTGCCTCCTACCACTAATTGAGCAAACCCTAAGAGAGGCTTTTTACAGTTCTGGGAGAAAATCAACAGAACAGAGTAGGTGTTGTGCATTCTCTTTTGGTATTGTACATTCTCTTCTCATGTTGCCCATTTACCCAGTGTTGCACATTTCCTTAAGGTGCTACGCATTCCCTTAAGGCACTGCGCGTTTTCTTGAGGAATTGCACACTCTCCATTGGCGTTGCACGTTTGTCTAGGAAGGCTACAATCACCTCCTCAACTCCTCCAAAGTGCATTCAACCTCCAAACAACTAAGTACCAGCTAAGGAATGTGTGTTTCTTCCTCCTTAAGTCACTCCCAAAGTGTTTAAAGGTTTAATTGGAGATTTGGTGTTTATCCTATATCTAAACTATAAATCTTCCCCAAAACTACCCTTTCACTCTCAATTCCTTTATACACTCTCCTGCAGCTTCCTTCCTTTTACCTAAACCTTTTTATCCCAAATACCCTTTAAACCCTTTGTCCCAAAACCCTAAGTCCTAGGTGCCACAACTACCTAGGCTCCCAAACCTATCGCGAAAGCTATCATACTAATCCCTTATATCCTCCTCCATTACATATATCCCTTCAACCACCTCCTTCATATTTACCCTTCCCCATTTCTTATTCCCAAAAAACCACATTCCAACTACCTTATACCTCCTAGTGTTTGATATTAAACACCATGGCAGAAGAGGAATACAAACCACACAGTGAGGAAGAGGAAACAAATAAAGAAGAAATAGAGGTCAAGAAAATACACAAAGGAGGAAAAATACATAGATTTGAGCCCACAGATTTTAGGGAATTCTTGGCATCTCCTATGACTGTGACATGCTTCAAATGTCTAGGCTGTTATGATTTTTGTGCGCAAGTTCAGGCAGTCCAACATCATCCTGAGTTGACTAGGCTCTTCATATATAAACTTCAAGACAACCAAGTCACTCTAGCAGGTATCACTTTTACTTTATCTACTACCATTATATCAGCTGCCACCGAAATCCCAGATGTTGGGGAGAAATGGTTTAAACAAGGTGATTTCGAAAGACATTATTATGAGCCTTACATGAAACCAAGGTACTGAAAAGAAAGAAGGGGCTCTTTTCCTTTTTCACACCTCCTTGACATATATGCCCCAATGATGAAGATTATTATGGAATATTTTTCATGTGAAGGTAGATTTTCTAGGCTATATTCTTATCACGTATGGCTTTTATGGCATTTCACTAGGGTAAAAATGCTTAATATACCCTACTATCTTTTCCAGAGTGTTGAGAAGATGACCCACATTGCCTAAAAGAGGGAGTATAAAGATCAAATGAAGAGTCTCTTTCATCACTCCCTCATTAAAATCATAGTACTTTATCATCTCAAGGAACTTAACATTGCATGGAGTACCTTCAGCTAATCCCATATTCACTCATTCATCTACTCAGAATGTTCAAAGAATACCTTCTTCATCTCATCCTTCCACCTTCATTCCTCCATCTCAGCCCATAGATCATTCATCCTTATCCGATGATACAGTGTCACCATCACCTCCATCATCGTCATTCCATGAGCATATTCATTCATCTAACATAGATGAAATCAGAGGGCAAGAGCACATTGAACAGGGTGAGGTCATCAAACCTAAAGGGGTTGATTTGTTCACTTTGACACATACTTATCAAAGAGGACAAAGGAAAGTGTTTTTCCCAGAGATTGTGGTAGGGGCCTTGCCTTATTTATCAGCAAAGCAAGTATAGAAGTGCAAGGAAAAGATGACAGAGACACAGATCTAGTAGCAGCGGGAGAGCCTCCATGAGACATAGTAGGATTTTGACTTAGTTTACCTAAGTGAGCATGATGACAGTTACAGCACAAGCATTTTCATCAAAGAAAAGGATGCACTCATCAGGGATATCTAGGTCAACTTGCAGAGGGAAAATTACATAATCTCATATTATGACCAGGAAAACAAGTAGTTTGAGACCAAACATGAAGCTCATGGAGATTTAGCTCATTAATGTAAAGAGGGAGGCTGAAAAGGCTAAGGCTTTACATGATGAAGAATGTGGATAATATAGTGACCATCTAGAGGAATAGGTTCCAAGAAGAAGGCCAAGGACCAGAGACCTAAAAGGCGAATTGGAGCTAGAAAAACAAAAAGAGGCTAAACTAGCTAATGAGCTCACCCTAAATGAATAGTTTGCCAAAATGATCAATGAGAATCGGGAGCATTGGCTTCAGAGGGTGAACAACCATATTGAAAATCTCCTAGATGAGGCCAAAGGAGACATTGACATTCCGAGAAAGATGACAAATTAATATTGCCGAAGAAACCAAATAGCAAGGGCAAAGCTCAAGGCTGTTAGGGCAAGAATTGAAGCCCTAACTCACCAAGAAGAAAAGAAGAAGCTTAATATACTTGCAAAGGTTTCACTCCATTCCTAGCCACACCAAACATCATCTCCTTGACCAATTTTGAAAACTGTTGGTTCATTTTTTGTAATATTGTCTTTCCTGCCTTTTTTGTGGCAATTTCATATCAACTCCTTGGTCAAACACACAATACCTTAGGCATGGCACACTTTTTTGAGGAACTTTTTGGAGGAATGGAAGCCACCAGTGGATTCAGAAGGACCAAGACATCTAGGAAAACCATTTTCCAGCCTTGGAATGCAAAAATGGCAGGTGAAAAAGGTAAAAAAACTACCTAAAAATCATGTTTCTACCTCATTTGTGGACCAGGCGCCATGCGTTTGAGTAGTATTGGGAGAATGGAGTTTTGGAGGGCTAAATCAGGCCCATTTTGAAAACCAAGGGAGTTTTTGGAATCTAGATAGGATAATATTTCCATTGAGATATCTTGGAATCAATTTGGACACTCGGAAGGTAGGCAAAAGTGGGTCTGAAGATGGTGTTGTGCGTTTGACACTAGCGATGCGTGTTTGACAGTTGGCCCATTTTTCCACTATTTCTCTCCAAATTTGATTTTTACCTATGGGAAATCAATGTTTTACTGATGTAATTGATGTGGTTGATGTAATTATTATGTTTTTGTTGTTACCTAGGGTAAGTACATTAGGTAAATGGCCTCCATGACTTGTAATGAATCAGTTCACTTAAGTTAGCGATGAGTGACTTTGGCCACCCTACACTCTAGCTATCAGTTCAATTTTTTTTTGTAACAGTTCCTCCTCTGATGGATTCGACCCCTGAGGCAAGGATGAGTTGGTATTGAGGCCTATATCATGTAATCTTTCAGTCATTCTATAGGTTGGACTCAATTGGATCTTATACTAGTGTTTCAGACTTTGGCATGGAATATATTGAATGAATTGCAACTATTTTGGTGGGATTCTTGTGGCATGGTATTTTGATATTTTTTCTGCTTCAGTTACATGTGTATGAATGTTTTTTATCTTCCGTGATCCATTTCACTTCTAAATATGTTTGATTTTCAAGTTGTGATAGGCAGAATTCATCTTCTATGCTTTGTTTTGGGAAAATCATCATAACTTGTTTTATTTCTTCAGTTTAAAAATAATTCATGATTTTCATGCTCTTTTTAGCACCTCACCAGTCTAAACCATTTCATCACTATACTATGAAGTTTTAATGTAACTTTCCTACCTTGCCCCATCAAATTTTTGCAATTCTGATTCTCTCTTTCCCTGACATTGTTCACTCTTTGAACTAATTCACTCATCCAGTGGCTACCCCAATCAAATCAAATCAAACAAACCTTGAGCTACTATATCTAGCCTAAAACCCTAATCCATCCAACCCTCTTGGCTGTGATGCTTTGGAGAGAGCCCTCTCCGGCTTGTTAGGGCTAGCTACCAAGTCAAAAGGTTGGTTTGTGGTTACCTTAGCTGGACTCTTCTTCAGCCTTGGAGATCTGGGGGAGTGATAACACCCGTATAAATGTATCAAATTTCTAATACCACATCCTTGGTTATTGTTTTAACCCATACAAATACTTTGTTAACTTGCATACCAGTTCTTTCCTACCCTTCACTACAAAGCCTTCAAGTTGCTTCATGTAGATATCTTCTTCCATATCCCTGTGAAGAAATGTTGTCTTCACATCCATATGTTCTACCTCAAAATCAAAAGCAACAACAACAGATAAAAGTAATATAATAGAAGATACCTTGGGAAAATTAGAAAATATATCCCCAAAATCAATTCTCGGAACCTGGGAATAATCTTTTTCTACCAACCGAGCTTTGCACTTCTCCACCTCACCTTCTCCATTCATCTTCTTAAACACTCATTTTCTTCCAATGGGTTTCCTTCCAGCTGAAAAATCCACCAGATCCCAAGCCTCATTTTTGTGCAAAGATGCCATTTCATCAATCATGGCCTCTTTCCAGAGTTTTCCATCCTTTGAATCTACTGCTTCCCTCACAGTTCCAGGATCATCATCAGTAATAGGTAAAGAAAAATTTGAACAAAAACCAGATGGACTATACCTTTCTGGTTTCCTTCTTCTCAGACTACTCTTCTCACAGCTCGAGTTAGTAGATCTTCATCTTCTGATTCATTTTCTATTTTAGAGTCTGATTCTTCACCCTTTAGCTCAAACTTTATCTTCTCAGGTTCCTTTGGTGGGACTTCATGTTTAATAACATCTTTCTCCTCTCTAAACACCACATCTTGGTTGTACACAACCTTACCTGTTTCTAGGTTCCAAATATTATAACCTTTTAAACCATCCTTATACCCAATGAAGATGCACCTTTCAAATTTACTATCCAACTTTGTTCTTTTCTCCTTTGGAACACGTACATATGCATCACATCTAGATACCCTCAGATGTGAAAGAGAAGGTTTCTTAACAGTCCACACCTCTTCTGGATTCTTATCCTCCAACATTGATGAAGGTGATCTATTGACCAGGTAACATGGACTCTCCACTACCTTTGCCCAGAATTCCTTGTCCTAACTCGACACCATGGAGCATGATTCTTGCCTTTTCCATCAACGTCCTATTCATTCTTTGTGCAACTCCATTTTTCTTAAGTGTGTATGGAGTAGTCTTATACCATGATATACCACACTTCTTACATAACTCTTCAAATTCCTTCTTTCAAAACTCTCCACTGTTATTTGTCATCAACACCTTTATCTTCTTCTATGTTTGGTTTTCCACTAAAGCCTTAAATTATTTAAACCTGTCAAAGATTTTAGATTTCTATCTGAGGAAATATATCCATGTAATCCTTGAGAATTCATTTATAAATGATACATAGTACACAAAATTACCCAGTGATGGAATCGACACAGGTCCAAACACATCACTGTGCAAAAGCTCTAATATCTATTTCGAGGTCTTAGAACTAGAGGGGAAACTCACCTTATTCTACTTCCCATACACACAATTTTCACAAAAATCAAAATATAGAGAGCAATTAGATATACCTTCTACCATACCATTACCATGAAGTATTTTAAGGCCCTTCTGTCCAATATTTCCAAGCCTTTGATGCCATACCATGGTCTTTTCTCCATAGACCACTATATTTTCTGCTCCACTTTCAAGAACCACAGAACTGTTACACCCATCAATAACAGTGCTACCATGAAGCTTGTATGGAGTTCCAATTTGTACTCCCCGCATCAATACCAGTGCTCCTCGAACGATCTTGTAGGTATATTTCTCGAACACTATTTTTACACCTGTGTCATCTAGCTTACTTATGAAAATAAGATTTCTGGCCAATCCAGGATTATGTAGAACATGTGGAAGTGTTCTAATACTTCCACCTTGCAACTTCAACTTGAATTTTCCACGACCGACGATTCTAGATTTCCTATAATCCCCTAGGAAGACATCACCACCATCATATTTCTCATACTCGTAGAACCACTCGCTATGGGGAGTGAAGTGAAATGATGCATCTATGTCAATCAACCATGCCTCATGATCAACATGTGTACTTGAAGAAGAAGCCAAGTACACATCCCCACCTTCATTTGAGGTGGTTTTTTCCTTCGCAAAAGGATAATCATCAGATCCCTTTCCTTTCTTAGGAGCTTTAGGCTGACAGTCCCTTTTGAAGTGCCCTTCCTTTTTGCATTTCCAGCACAACTTTGCAGGTTTTCCTAGAGATTTAGATCTCCCACTTGAGGACTTATTTTTGTTTCTGTTCTAGGACTGTCCTCGTATAGACAAGGCATCACCATTCTAGCCCTTTGTATTTTCCCGTCTCGCCTCCTTCGATAACAATGATGAGACTATTTCATCAAACAAGAAGGCAGTCACATTGCTACCTATTGCAACAACCAAACTATCCCACAAATCTGGTAGAGAACACAACAAATTGATGCACGTACCTTCATCTGAAATTTTTATATCAATAAATAACAATTGGCTTAGCACAATATTAAAGGCATTCAGATGCTCTGTCACCGAGTCTCCATCCTTCAGCCTCAGGTTATACAACCTTTTACCGTAGGAATAATTTATTATCCAGAGACTTAGATTGGAACAAAGTTCATAAATTGTCCCACAAAGCCTTCACCAAAGCTTCCCTTGATACATTCAACAATACTGAATTTGAGATACATAACCGTATTGTGCTCTTCTCCTTCTGATCCAACTTTACCCAGTCTTCAGCTGACATTGCCTTTAGTTTATTACCTGGATCTACCACGATCCACTGATATTTATCCACTAGCAAATCCTCCATCTTGAGTTTCCACAACTCAACGCTCTGATTAAATTTCTCAATCTCTATCTTTCCACTGCTCGCCATATTATTTCACCACAACAATTGATCCTGTAGATCTCCCACTAAACAGGGTCTACAACAGGCCTGAGCAAAACCCCTCAATAGAAAAGGCATCCCCTTGAAGCCAAAACAACTCTGACGCCAAATGTAGGTTTTATTCTTGTAAAACAATTACTTGAATATGAATCCTAAAAATAGAAAATAAATAATGGCAAGAACATAAAACATAAAATAGATATACACAGAGATTTTCCCCCAGATCCCAAAATTTGGACTACCACATTCATTTTTAATTATATTCCTTTCAATGTTATAATACATATACATACATGTTGAAGCATCAATAAGCCCCAATCCATTAACCCTATATTAGAACATAACCATAGTTCCCTTGACCGGATCTACAAAATACCATGGACAAAAAATCATCATGCTCAAAACCATGTGTGAAATCCATGCAAAAAACCATAGGTAGGTCTGCCCAGCTAATATAGGGTCCAAAAAAGTTTTCCCAGGGCTCTAGCTTGGACCCCGTGCAGGGGAGCTACCACCCCCCCACAGGGGGGGCAACTGCCCCCCTTGTTGCACCTAGTACATAGCATAGGCGGAGAATTCGCCCCGCTCGTGCATGGGGTAGTCATGGAAAGAATATAACACACACCCAACAAGTGAAAAACTACTTGTCATTCACCCCATTACACAAAGTTCATAAACCATGTATTCTAAATTTTAGTGATTGTGAGACAAGAAATTTTAACTTTTGCAGTTAACTTCAATAAAGGAATTCCATGAGAAAACACAACAATAAAGGAACTTTATCATTTAAAGATTTTGAAAAACATAATTATAGAACATCCTTGTTGGCATGAGCCTGAAAACCTCTTGACATGGTCAAAACCTTCTTCACTAGCATTATGGTTACAATGGAAGCAATAAATGACCTTTATCGATGACCGTTCAAGCTAGAAGGAGGCTAAATGCACTTTGAAAAATAAAGTTGTGTGTTTTACTTAGTGACTAAGTAATAATACGGCTCCAAACATGCCACGTGAGGGCACATGTATGACATGTTTGGCACATGTCATATTCGTAGGAAACCTACCAAAAACATGTATGACACATGCCCTAAATAACAAGGAACATACTAAAAAAGATAAGACATATAGTCATGGGAAAGAAGGAAATCACTTCATATACTTTAGTGAGATTCTTGAGATTTCCAAGCAAAAAACTAATAGAGGTAGTGTTAGCTCTGCTACATGTTGCTGATTTTCAAGTAGTGGAAGTAAGCTCGGTCCTTGGTTTCTTGCTCAAAAGAGGTCTGCACTAGTTATCATCCTTCTTCTCCTTCACCTCGCTTACTACCTTTCACCCCACTGCTTCCACTTTTTTCCCTTCACTCTGCCTATATTCTCATATGCCTGCAATCTCTATTTTCCTACATTCCCTAAATAATCCCTTCGAAATTCGACAAAGCCCCTTTTTAGCCAAGCACGAAGCTCAAACCTTCCATAAGACTTGACCATATAACTTGGTGCTTTCATATCTCCTCGCAATCGTAATCACAGCTTTCAAGAGGTCTGTTATAATCCATGTATACAACATCACCGATGGTCGATTACCAATTGCCCCTTTTGGATGCGATCTGATTATAAACTATTGTTAAATCCTTTCTCGGGTCCGGGCTTTATTCGGTGATTGCAATCGCATCCATGTGTATAAGTCTACGCCCCTGACTTCCACCGATGCGATATTGTGATCTCTCCTCCGCCATCTGATCTGCCCGTATGTGATCCAATGACATTCGCTCCTCTCGCTCTCGCAAGCTGACCGTGCATTAACTCACGATCACAGTGGTTTTCCTCCCGTCACATCTGCCACGTATCTCCTGATGACCCACATCACTTTCCTGTGTACTTTTATCGCTTTCTCCCCAAAAGCGGTGCGAGACATACAACTTACCGCCAACTCGCCCGTCCCCGCTCATTATCTTCCATGCATCTTTTTCCTCCCGATGGCCATAGGATCTGACCACCTGAAATTTGACGGATCATGATCATTTCTCTCCCGTTTCCTCTCAATATCTCCCACTGAGTCATATACGTCGTCCATTTGCGCCATCCAACGGCTGATGTCTATTCCCCGTCTTGCTCATTCGCTTGCCATGCTGTTCGCGTTCCTAGCCTGTCGCATGCTTCCGAAGGATGAAGGTGGCCAATATTCAACATTCTGTGTAGTTAATTTTCAACCATCGCATTCAACAAATAGGATGGCCAAGAAAGAAAAGGACAGCCTCGAGCAGTTAAAGCATTTATCAGTCATGGTGCAACACCACCTATTCAGGAAGGACAACCGAACACCAGAGAATGTCAAATTCACTTATTGGAAGCAGCAGATTGTATCAGAGACCCATATCAGAGAATTAATGTGGTTGGTGATCAATTATGACCCCTCCATGCATAGGATAGTAGATATTTTTGTAACCAACCTCTATATATATCCAGAACTCAAAATGTAAGAGGGTTGATGGTTTTGATTTTGATGTAAGATTCAACTTCTGGAGACTGTAACTACTGTGATACTTGCAACATTTGGTCTTCATTTTTAGCTAATACAAGCTTCTTTTGCTATTAATTGCTTACACTCCACTTCTTCTTTGTTCTAGGTTGTGCTTGTTATGCATTTTTCATGTGCTCTTGATATTTAGCATTTGAGGGGCTGTCATCCCACCTCTGTGCTAGAATATTGTATGTATTATTGAATGCGTTATGCAGGTTTCTTTTTAATTAGTGCCAAAGAGCTGTCATCCTGTCTGTGCATTTAGAAATAGATTTGCAGACCTTATACTGGTTGTAGCCAGCCATCACATGGTCTTGCGCATTTGCTGGTGTGGTAAGTATTCTCCATGTTCACCTATTCCTTAAACTGTGAGTAATTGGTGGTCTAAAGCCTTGTAGTCTGGGGGTGTTCACCCATGTCTGGAGTTAAGCGTAGTAGAAGTGGTTATCTGGCTTGAATATGCTTCAGACCTTCTGTTAGCACCTAAATCCACCTTAGGCTAAAGAAGGAAAAATTTAGGGTAACCACAAACCACGCTCAGTCTGGTAGCTAGCCTTACCAGAATAGGAGAGGGCTCTCTCCGAGTCACACTCAGCAAATAAGTAAATGAAATGGTCTGAGATGACTTACAGTGAAATATTGATCTTAGGCTAGTAAGTAATTATGGATACAAGAAATAATTTTTATGAATGACTGAGTTTCTGGGATGGTATGGGACCGACGGACAACAATGAGCAGAGAATCTAATACAAAGGCACAGATTACTTCGTGAGGCAAGACAGGTGGAAAGTCTAGCAATTTAGTTTGAAATAACATTGAATGGATAGATTGCTTAGGATGGTGAAAAGGGCATAAGCTCATGAATCCTTTTCAATAGAAAGAAAAACACATAGTGTGAAACTTTCCCACAGGCAGAGCAATAAAAATGAATTCTACCTTATCTTAGTCGGAAAATTTCACTGGAAATGAATATGACTGAAGTATGAAACATAACGAGATACATATGAAACATAAGGAAAAACACATTTGCTACACTCACAACCACATGAATCTCACGAAACAGAGCCGTTGTCTTTCATTAATCCTCTGTCAAAATATACAATGAAGAAACAGACTTTCTTTTCAATAGTCTCCCAGAAATTACAAGCCAACCAACCCTTTGCAAATGGTTTGCATACAATAAATAAACCATGCCATGAGGAAGTAGAATGACCAAGGGTTGGGGATTTTCTCAAATCATTACAAAATGGAGATGGAAAGCCAACCATTAGCTACAGGTGCAACGTTACAAAAATGACAAATGGCTTAGGTGACCGTTTGCCTTCCTTTGCCACTTGGATAGAAGCCAAACTCTTTAAACTTTGCCTTAGTTTCTGAAAAAAAGTGAAATGTAGATGAGTGGGCCCACTTGGAGAAAGTCGCGAATTGAAATTTCGCGAAATGGAGGTGAATTTGGCCTTTTTCCCTAATGCACCGCGCCCAATTCTATATGCACCGTGCCACTTTGGAGGCTATTTGAGGTACCTGCAAGAGTCCAAATTGTACCCAAGTGTGCCTTTTGGAAAGCCTGACTTGTCTATTTTCCAACCCAAGTGGAATTTCTAAATTTGGTGCTCATTTGCCCCTCCAAATCTTCATTCTCCCAAGACTGCTTCCTTTGTGTCAAAATAGGGGCAGAGAGGTCATTTTTTGAGTGTTTTTGACCTCATGGAGACTCAAATCATGCCCAGATTTATTGTCCATGCACCAGTAGTTGTGATTTTGCATGCCGAATCCAAAAATGTAAGCCATTTGCCATTTGAAGCCAGTGGCGCGACGCACAGGGAGAAAAAACCTGTGTTGTGACCAAAAACTTGCCATGTGACCAAAATTGCACCAAATTTCTTGAAATTTGGGCTAGAGGTTCTCTAAGAGGTACTATGCTGGGCCATAGAGGCTTCAACCAAAATTCGAAGCCAATCTTTCTCCTTTTTCCTCTTTTGTCTCTTTGTCGCTCTGCTCAATTTTGCCTTCAAGCTCCTTATCCGAGCCTTTGAACTCATGTTCTGTGCCCTGTAATGATAAACCATATGCCTCAGTATGGTTTTGTCCCTATCGGCCTTCTCCAACAGTCTCTCAAGGTGGATGTTGATGCGCTCAAGCCAAGACTCATGGTTATTGTTAATCTCTTGCTCTAAGGGAGTGAGCTTGATCCTCCTATGCTGGGCAGCTTGGCGATTCTCACGGACGCTTTGTAGCTCCATGATCTCATGCTGGTCCTCAAGCTGTTTGTTCCTCCGCTCCAAATACGTGATAATCCATTTGGCCCTCTCCAAATTGAGTGACAAGTCTTGGATCTTCGTGTTCTACTCCTGGATGGTCCTCCTAAGTTTGGCGCTCTCCTCATCTGCATCATCATCCTGAATGAGGATGAAGTCGACCTCCTGTTCACCTGATGGCCCCTCGTCATGCATGGGTCTCTTGCCCTTATCATGTACCTGTGTTGTCGATGCCGGAAGCGAGGCCCTTTCCACCCTGGGTGGAGATAACACTCGCTTTGTTGTTCTAAACAAGTGCCTACTGCCTCTCTGATATGTGACGAATACTGGCATAGTAGTGGTCTCATGGAGCTCATACTGATGAGAAGGACAACCTATCTCATGTTCTGCCTCTGATAATACCTTTGAAGTGCTGAAGAGGTCACGAGAGATGAAGTCCTCCCAAGCAGTGACCTGCAATCGCAACTGATGATCTACCAAAATCCGGATAAGAGAAAAGTGATAAACACTGTTAAGTTGCTGCTGAGGGGTCTTATGCTGCATGAAGGTGTTCATCCTCTCTATGTTCCTGCAAATGAAAAATGGGAGGTTCATCATCCGCACCCTGGTAAAGTGCATGAGAAACCTGATGTGATAAGCATATAGACAAGAGAACCTCCCCTCAGAGCTGAAGTACTTCATGATCAATTTCATGAGCGGAGCATATTCATCTTTCAAATATCTGAATGGAAAGACTCTTGCGAGCTGCCTCAAGAAACTGGCCTTAATGTAAGGCTCATAATGTTGCCTATCCACCATCTTTTTCTTGTGCCACTGTTCTCCAACATTCGGTATGCCGGTTGCTAATGAGATAGTTTCGGGTGTCAATGTGAAGGTGACCCCGGCCAAGATAGAGTGACCTCCATGTGGGTGAAGCACAAAAAGACGGGCCAGCTCATGATGAACTCTAACATTAGCCACCCTTTGACAAAATTCAAAACATGATAGATGTTGGAAGCAGGACATAGCAAGAGGGCAGGCCTGCAATTCAGTGAGGGTGGTTGGCTCATCCCTAACATGTTTTCCACTCTTGTGATGTCTCCTAGGAGCCTGTTCTTCCGAGGATGAATCACTTTGTGTGTCCATCTCATACTCTGATGAATGCTCAGATGCCATGACTGTTGTGTGTACTGTACTTGGGCTGCCCTTTGATGATGGTGTGAAACTAGGTGTTGTTGTGATATCTGCCACCAAGGGGAACAATTGAAAAAGGGAGTATTAGGAGGGGAATAATATGATGGAAATAGGGGTTATGGGGAGAAGATTTGTTTAGGGATATGTAGGAGGGTTTGGGGATTTGATAAGGTAGGGTTTTAGGGTTTAGATAAGGTAGGGTTTTGGGGTTTTATAGTTGACAAATGAGTGGAGGGGATAGGGAATAGGGTAGGAATGTTTTAGGGTAGGGAGAATAGGGGAAAATGGGATAGGGGAAATAGGAAAAAATGGGACAGGGGGGAAGGGAAAAATGGAAAAAAGGGGGAAAAATGAGAGGGAGGAAGAACCTTGGCATCCACACACAAGTTTGGCAACCCTAGCAACAATGGCTTTGATGTTTTCTAGTGGTTGGTTTTATGAGTTTTTTGTTGCAATTATACATAGCCATGAACCACCAAAACATTCACAAAAACACACGAGCCATCATGATTTAGAGCCTACCTATCAATTTGAGGGGTTTCAAAGGCAACTTGAGGCAATTTGGCAAGATTTCAGGCCTTTGTGGGTGTGCGTCGTGCGCCAAACCCATTGCGCCATGCTCTTTATATGCATCGCACCCTTGTAAAATTTGCATTGTGGGGTGGCTCTGTGCGCTTCGTGCTCCGTATGTGTGTCGCGCCCCTCTGTGTGTGTGTCGCGCTCTGGAAAACGCCTCCAATTTCACTCCAAACATGCACTTTTCTCTCCCAATGACTTTGCACTATTTCTCTATGACCTTGATTTGCACAATGACCTTGTTTACTTGTGGAAACCTCTATTTAAAAACTTTGAAGTCATGGGTTTAATTTTTTCTTCTCCAAAACCCACTTTGGTAATGTTTCATTTTGGCTCTTTTCACTGACTTAATGCAACACTGAATTTCACTTTTTCCTTTGAATTTTTAGCTAGAATGATGAAAATTTTGGCACTTTTTGTAGGGGTTGCGTGACAGGGAATTTGGCCATGGAAACCATGACTACACCTGAAGAAATAAACCAGAGACTTTTTTGAAAATTTTATCACAAATGTCACACTGTTTGACTTTTCTGCAAAACAAAGTTTTGAAGAAAAGTCGTAATCTGTCAACATGACGATGAAAATCTCTGAACCATAACTTTGTAAGGGCCTCACTCTGGCCTGCATGGCTTTATTGGTCATGTTTGAAGACCAAATTGACTAATCCCTAGACCTAATGATTGAAAATTACTTTTGTCCATTAAAGGACCAAACCTTGACTGTTATGGACTTTACTGAACATTGATGAAAGGACCTAAGCCAGCAGGTGCCAGACACGAGGTGAACTGACTAATAAGACCTTTTCTGTCAAATTATGGCATGCCCCTAGAGGAATGCAGCTGAGTGAATGGAGCGGGACTCCTAAAAATGAGATGCAGAAAGAGATTTGTTCTCTGACGGAGGACTGACAAGACTGACTCTAACACCTTCCATTCATCCATTTACAACATTTTGCTGACTTTGTAATGTTCCCAAGCATCTCCAAGACACAACCTAGGAGAGTGTCTTGGGTTGATAACATTAATTGGTGCTATTGCCAGGGAGAGGAGATTGAAGCTCAGCTTCCTTGGGAGACGACACAGTTCTAGGTTTTGATGATAGACAAAGTCTAGGCACATTTCTGGTTGTAATCATCTATATGGAGACTCCACTGGAGGAGGACCAACCTTTGGTGACTCCACATTGTAGTTCTGGCTCAGTTTGTGAGACATACTCGAAGAAATCCTCAGAAATCACTGGTTGAATCAGTGCCTGACTGTGAAAAGATCATTAAGCAGAAGAAAACTTTGCAGGAAGGAGCATCAGGATCAAGTAAGCCTAAAAAGAAATCCCATGTATCTCTGCTAGTCAAGAAATAGCTTCAAAGATTCATAGAGCTCCTTGTTCAATAAGTCCTTCATATAGTCCATCAGTGCCCTCTTGCTCTGTTGATAGTTTCTCAGCCTTCCATCATCCAAATGACCATTATCCTTCCACCTTTCTCAATCATGGTAGGCCAGCAAGCACTCACGAAGATAGAAAGAATTGTTGCTACTAGATATGGACCTTTGGTCTTGCCTGTTCCTTTGAATCCCATGCCTGCGGGGGATTATCAGAAATATATGCCTTAGTTTATTGGTGCAGACGGAGTGTCAGTTGAAGAACATCTAGAGTCCTTTTATAGCTATGCTGATAACCTAGATATCAATGAAGATGATGTGTGGATGAGGGTTTTTGTCCAAAGCCTAGATGGAGAAGCTAGAAAATGGTTCAGAGAATTAATCCCTAGGTCTGTTGCAGACATTGAGGCCTTAGATGATGTGTTCCTATAGGACTGGGGGAATAAGAAAGATCTTCTCTTTTATCATACTGAATTTGGGAACTTGTAGAGGGAGAATGGCGAGCTGCTGTCTGATTTCAACAAAATATTCAACCATATGTACAACAGAATACCATATGAAGTGAAACCCACCCCTACTTCTGCTATGCTTACTTATGCCAATTCCTTAGATTCTCAGTTCTACCTGCTATTAAGAGAAAGAAGATGTGATTCTTTGGCTAATATGCAAGATGCAGCCCTGGAAGTAGAATCAAATATCATGGTTGCAGAAAGACTCAAAGGAGATGCTAAAAGGAGAAGACGGGGAGGAGAGCTCTCATCATCCTCAGATCTTAAGATCGATGAAATGGCCAAGATGATAGAGTTATTAGCCTCTGCAGTTTCCAAACTAGAGGCTGAGCAATATTCTGAGGAAGCAGGAGCTCCTTGTGCCTTTTCTCTTCCAAGTCCATATCCATATAGAGGAGCACAAGAGTAGTTGTAGGTTTTGCACAGAAACAAAGATGCAAACGAAGACCGAGGGGTGAAGACCCTTTTTCAAAGTATAGTAATGGAGGAAGTGTAGTCTAAAGAAGAGGATGAGGTCCATGGTTTGGAAGATAAGGACAGTGCCCATTTCTTAACCAGGGCTGCTTATGAGAAAGCATTATCTAGAGGCCTTGCTTATGATTTTGTTGTACATGCAGAACAACAAGCTTGTAAGCAGAAGAAACTAGCAGCAAGTACCACCATCCTCGAAGAATCTGAGCCTGAAGCCAGCCAAGCCTCTCATGACTATGCATATTTGCAAATCGACCGACCTGTTGTTATCCCCAGTCCAGTAATAAAAAAGGGAGAAGAAAGCTCCCCATCATCTTTGGCTTCTCTATCTGTCCAAGTGACAATCCCTCATAGTAGCCTCCTAGACGCTGAGGCAGACCATAACTTGATGCCCAAGGCTAATATTGATAATCTCAGTCTTGATTTTCTGAAGCCTGCCTAGGTGGCCTCCACACAACTTGAAAGGGCAGTTTGTCAGATCATATAGGAAGAGGATGCATAGTTTTGGGACACTTCCTTGGATGTGGATTGTTCCAAGAAAGATACAGGAGCAAATGAAGTCTTTGTGTCCTCCACACAAGAACACATTGGTTCACCATTTATATTAGTTGTGCAGGCCACAAATGACACAGTCAAGTACGCAACAGCCATTGTTATTCAACAAGCGTACAAAGGCTTCCAGGAAGAACATCCAAGGATGAGAGCATACAAAGAAGGGGTGAAATATAAGCCATCTCTATCTAATAAGCTCAAATGCCACAAACTGTTTGAGATAGATGATCAAATAAACCCAATTTTGTAGATCTATGATGAACCGGCTGATAGGCCGGCCGAGAGGAGGAGGAATAGTTTTGATGGTCCAATAGATGTCCACTTTTTGAATATTTAGGTTGTTTAAGGTTTTCGAGCCTTAATGATTGTAAGCATGTTCTTTTATAGGTTTTAGCATAGAATTAATTAGAATCCATGCCTAATGGAATACTAGGCAATGTTTTTAGCTTGTTTTGTATGAAGGAATTGGTTTGCAGTTCTTGAGACCTCACCGGGAGGATCTCATCCCCAGAAGGAGCCAGTGTTAGCTCTGCTACATGTTGCTGATTTTCAAGGAGTGGAAGTAAGCTCGGTCCTTGGTTTCTTGCTCATAATAGGTCTGCACTGGTTATCATCCTTCTTCTCCTTCACTTCGCTTACTCCCTTTCACCCTACTGCCTCCATTTTTTTCCCTTCACTCCGCCTATATTCTCATACTCCTGCAATCTCTGTTTTCCTCCATTCCCCGAATAATCCCTCCGAAATTCGACAAAGCCCCCTTTTAGCCAAGCGTGAAGCTCAAACCTTCCATAAGACCCGACCATATAACTTGGCGCTTTCATATCTCCTCCCAATCGCAATCGTGGCTTTCAGGAGGTTTGTTATAAGCCATGTCTACAACATTGCCAATGGCCAATTACCGATTGCCCCTTTTGGATGCGATATGATTATAAACTGTTGTTAAATCCTTTATCGGGTCTGGGCTTTATTCATTGATCGTAATCACATCCATCTGTATAAGGCTATGCCCCTGACTTCCGCCAATGTGATATTGCGATTTCTCCTCCGCCATCCAATCTGCTGGTATGTGATCTAATGGCATTCGTTCTTCCTGCTCTCACAAGCTGACCGCGTGTTAACTCACAATCAAAATGGTTTTCCTCCCCTCACATCTGCCACGCATCACCCGATGACTCACATCACTTGCCTGTGTACTTTTACTGCTTTCTCCCCAAAAGCGGTGCGATACATACCGCTTACCGCTCACTTGCCCATCCCCGCTCATTATCTTCCGCGCATCTTTTTTCCCCTGATGGCCGTCGGATCTAATCGCCCAAAAATTGACGGCTCATGATCATTTCGCTCTTGTTTCCTCACGATATCTCCCGCTGAGTCATATCTGCCATCCATCTGCGCGATCCAACAGCTAATGTCTATTCCCTGTCTTGCTCATTCGTTCGCCATGTTGTCCGTGTCCCTAGCCTATCCCATGTTTCTGAAGGATGAAGGTGGCCAATATTCAGCATTCTGCGGAGTTAATTTTCAACCACTGCATTCAACAAGCATGATGGTTGAGAAAGAAAAGGACAGCCTTGAGCAGTTAAAGCATTTACCAGTCATGGTGCAACACTCTGCCTGTTCAGGAAGGACAACGAAACACCGGAGAATGTCAAATTCACTTATTGAAAGAAACAGATTGTATCAGAGACCCATATCAGAGAATTAATGTGGTTGGTGATCAATTATGACCCCTCCACACATAGGATAGCAGATATTTTTGTAATCAACCTCTATATATATCCAGAACTTAGAATGTAAGAGGGTTGTTGGTTTTGGTTTTGATGTAAGATTCAACTTCTGGAGACTGTCACTACTGTGATACTTTCAATGTCTGGTCTTCATTTTCAGCTAATACAAGCTTCTTTTGCTGTTAATTGCTCACTTTCCACTTCTTTGTTCTAGGTTGTGCCTGTTATGCATTTTTCATGTGCTCTTGATATTTAGCATTTGAGGGGCTGTCATCCCACCTTTGTGCTGGAATCTTGTATGTATTATTGAATGTGTTATGCAGTCATCCTTTTACTTAGTGCCAGAGAGCTATCATCCTGTCTGTACATTAGGAAATATATTTGCAGACCTTTTACTGGTTGTAGCCGACCATCACATGGTCTTGTGCATCTGCTGATGTGGTCAGTATTCTCCATGTTCACCTATTCCTTAAACTATGAGTAATTGGTGGTCTAAAGCCTTGTAGTCTGGGGGTGTTCACCAATGTCTAGACTTAAGCATAGTAGAAGTGGTTATCTGGCTTGAATATGCATCAAACCTTCCATTCATCCATTTCCAACATTTTGTTGAGTTTGTAATGTTCCCGAGCATCTCCGAGATACAACCTAGGAGAGTTTCTTGGGGTGATAATAGGTAGTGAGGTCAATAGAAAAATACTCAAATATTATCAGCCTGAAGACTATCTTAGAGTCTCCCAAGTACCCTAGAATGAGAAACAATTTCCCCAATTTCTTAGCTATAGACATAGAAGTTGGAAGGGTGTAATCTGACATCTCATAATGCAAATAGAATACTAGAAAATTTGAGGAAACTAATACAATGTTATCTAGGCCAATGGGGTACTTGAAGGAGAAGGTGAGGGAAATATAAATCGTGCAGAACATCAACCTCCATTCAAAAGGTGAGTTGCAGAAAAATAGGATAGTTGCAATGAGAAATTGAGCTATTGAGGAGTTAAACTAATCCTTGATAGACCAGATTAGTGAGATCAAAGAGGGCCATGATAACCCCCCACATAATAGAGAGAGCAGAGTAAGTAACGTATGGAAAATCCACCAAACAAGAAATCATGATTGCTAATCATCAGAAAAAGCAATAAGCCAATCAGTTCTAAAATCTAAGTTGTTTTCTATCTTAGCAAAAGTTGGGATTTTGTATAAGGTTCTGCCTTCAGTTTGTCTATATATTCATCTACAGGAATGATAGTGAAGTAGAAATGGGTTATGATTCTCATATTATAGTTCACAGTAAGAACTACAATAAGAACCACATTAAGTTGCAGGCATGAGGAATCTCTATTACAAACAGAGATAATAGACAGATTCATTTGGGAATTCAAGAAGGGGGTTTCTGTATAGAATTACCTTGGGATAATGAGAGTAGAACTCATAAATTGATGGTGTTGGTATTGTAAAGAGAAAGGTAATGAAAGGGATAAGGTGAATCTTGTAACAATTTTGAATCAGTTGAAATCTTTGTGTACATGAAATGGGCATAAGAGCTTGAAGCGAAGATTTAATGAGATGGGAATGATTTAATAACAAGTAATTTTGAGATAAAATAATAGCATACATAAAGAGAAACCTCTATATTAGAAGTCTGAGAGGAAAACATTCAAAGGATGCCTATTGTTCCAGTTAGACATATGAGTGTTGGAAATGTGAGATGGACTCAGAGATGATAATCAATTCGTGACCTATCAGATAAAGTTTTAAGTATAGAACTTCAATGTCATGAAGTATGATATCCTTGTGAGCTGTGTTGGAGAAGTTGTGGTTCAAGAATTGAAGAGGTTTTTCTTCTGATCCTTGTTGATCATACAAATGGATATGAAAAAATGAACATCCAATAGATGTGTGTTGGAGGGAAAATTGCCTTGTATATAATTTAATGCCAGGAAGGAGTTTGATGTTGAAAATGCATTGAATGGGTTGAGATCCATTGCAAAATATGTATAGGAATGCGTTGGCATTTTGCAAGTCCAGTATTAAAGTATTTTTCAAGAAAGTGTGGCATCTTGTGCTCTCGCTAGACATTTCACCTGATTGTTTTGATAACTCAAATTGATGTTGGAAATATGAAATAAAAAATGTGTGAAAATACTTAGAACATCATTATTTTTGAACTCTGTAAGGGTTGCATTGAGTTTCGAAGGAGAGGGTATAATTCCTTTTTGGAAATGGGTATTGTATGGGAATTACCTTTGGATATAAAGATTTATGAGGTGAGATGAGTTAAAATTTTATCCCCTTAGTTCAAACCGGAATACGTTGGTTTGTATGAAGACATGGACTTCACGATGTGCCCATAAAGTGGTATTCTAGATAAAGATACCATGGGAAAAGGACAAAATTGCAACAACATGGTTGCATTGGGAATGCGTTAAAGAGCATATCTGTGTGAGATGTGGAAACACCCATTTTGACTGTATTGGGGGAACAAAGTGAAAAGTGGAATTTCAAGGAAGGTAAATATGTATAAATGATTGAATACTAGTAGTTTAAAAGTCTTTCTAACATTTTGGGTGGCATCACAATGACATCACTTCCTCTTGTATTTGAGCTCCAAGCTCTCATGTTCATGCCAAAATAAGTATTTTGGCCCATATGAATGTTGTTACAATGGTGTCATAGATGAATAAATGTAGGTAAAAGATAACTTAATCTTTTCCTAGAACCTGTTTTGGCAATTCTTACTATGTCTTGATTTTGCATAGAAATAGGCCATGATTGCATCTGTATTGGAGTGGGGGAGGAGAATCCTGCATTTTGTAGCTCAAAAATCGAACATTTGAAAGAATATCATATAATTTGTATCACAAATTAGCCTTCATACTCTAAATGAAATCCCATCAATCATTTTATCCAAAAACATCACAAAACTGAACATATCGATAAGAAAGAAGAAACATTTCCAATGTGCATGGTTTCTTGTTGAAGAAACATGCGATAATAGCATTAGGATTCTTTGCAAGAAATATGGCTGACCCAAAAACGTTGGAAGTCATGAACTCGTCTTGTGACTTGAAATCCACCCTTAGACAGTGATCCCCCAGAAAATAGGCCGCATCTACATGAAGGCCAAGCAGGAGAGTAGGGAGCAATGTTTATTTTGTATAGCAGTACAACCTATGACATATTCTCCTCTCTAGAGAAAATATTGTACCTGCAACAAGTGTATGGGATAAAAAACAAGTGATTTTTGCACTAAACACATCGTGGATTGGAACTTGTTATCCTACTTTACAAGTAACTGGGATGTTAATCACATAAAAATAGAACTACTAATAATAATTGTAGAAACCAAGATAAATAATACTCTAACTCAAGTATAGGAGAGAATAGACACAAGTAACCTATAAATTTCTTAGATGCAATCGAAATCATGAGAAAGAAGACAATCTTACCCCTTGAAGAATCTTTGATGGAAATCGAATTTGGCTAAATGTCATAAAAGGAGTAGGAATATTATCGCCCTAAGCTCAACTTACCCATTCATAAAAAGTCAAATGATAAATGTTTGCAAGAAAAATCCATATAGAAATGTCACAATACCATACATAATGACAAACCTTCCTCTAACAATCTAGTTTACATTCGCACTATTAGTACAACTACACCACTTTTAGAAAAAATAGAAGAGAATTTGAAAACTGAATGTGAAAACAGAATCGAGTAGTGAGAAATGCTTTGAGAAAATATACAAATCATCACCCAAAGTAATGGAAATTCGTACAAGAAAAAAATCATGTATTCTATTTGATAAAATTAGTCAAAGCTACCTCCCCAAACAAATGTACAAAAGTAGATATATTGAAACATGAATAATTTTTAGAGCTATGAGAGCATCTTATAAAAGGATACCTGGGTTGAAACCTCATGCTACCTTTGATAGGCCTCAACTATTGTGGAATTAGAAAGTTCAACATTTACTTGCATCCTTGGAGTCAGTTTGACATTAGGATTTGGGTAATTGGTTCCATTTGGAACTTACTTATATGGATCGACATATTGGTGTGGGCCAGGGCTAGCTGGTACACTAAAACCATTACCAATCATAGGTGGAAGATGTGGGGAGCTCATCCCTAGCATAATATGCTACACATAACAACCAAATGATATAAATACTTCATTTGTAAAGTTGACACATAGAATTAACAAAAAACAAAACATTTTTCAAAATATTGTGTTACTTGTGAGATTTCTAACACCCAGAAAACATTATTAAATGAGACTTCAGTTTCACAAATTTTTTATAAATTTTTTAAAAATCCATTAAAATATTTTTTAAATAAAATTTTATTAGCAACAAAATAAAAATTGTAACATGGGTGTTTTACCATAGAAACCAACAAGTTCAATCAATCTCTAATTAAAACTATCTTTCGTCATTGATGCCTTCTTTTTGTTCGAGTTTCCACCAATCCTCACTATGCTAGATGTTATTAACAATCCCACTCATCTTGTGCTCAAATTCACCTTGCATTTGAGAGTGAACATTTCCAAATTGATTTTTGTGGTGAACATGAAGTTAATAACATGAAAATATGCAATCTTGTAGCTTTGACATTTTGGAGTCAGTTCCCTTCATCTACCTCATAAAAACATAAAAACTATTATCATTGACCAGATGATGGATGGAAATATATCTTATATACCAGTATGTGTCTACACCATGACAAACATATATAGCCTGACTAAATATTCTTGAGCTTCTTAGACTTCTAGACAATGGCCTTTCCTGGACCGGTACTGTTGGCACTAGGACTTGGCCCCATCATATTGTAAATCTGATCATTTCCATGAAATGAATTTGACAGGATGTTATCAATTTTAAGTGTAGTTCCACTCTTTTCCTATTGTTGATGAGGATTGGTGGAACACACCCCCTTATCCACTCCAAGAATAGGAGGTGTTCACTAGGCTAATCTAATTCCCAATTTAGCATTACAAGGATGGGGTCTAAAATTTGACTCGATTTTTTTGTATTTTTTATACACAATTGAGAAGTCAGTAGAAAGCTAGAAACGATAGCCCTTCTTGAGAATTTCCTTAAGAACTTATACTCTCTTGAATATTTCCTTGCTTTATAGAAATGGATATGTATACATAAAACATAGTCCTATCTGCAAGTGGGTACTTTATTCCATATTATATTTGGAAATGAAGAGTTTCCCCAATCATGTAGAAAGTGATGTATCAAGGAAGAGTATTTGACACTTTTCCATTTGGGGCTCAATGACTTCAGTTTTCTTAATACAAAATTATATGATAAAATATCCCTCCCAACAACAAATGATAGACAACAATCATAACATGCATAACTATCTAATCCGGTAAGCTTTACAACTCTACTATGTAATATGATACGATTTAAAGCCTTGCCAAGTATGAAACTAACTTAATAGGACATCAAAACCATTTACCCCATGCCTTGTATGTGCACTCATGACATCTCAGGGAATGCTACTTATATTTGATATACATGCCTTTTCCAAGCTATAATATAATACCATTACCATATGGAGCATCCTTTCACTTGAAGGTCTAATGAAGAAGGAAAAGAAAGAGGTTTTCTTTTTCAAAATTACTCGTTGGCCTTCAATGGATGATCTCTCATTTTGTGCCCTTCAAAATTTGTGAGATAGGTAAAACAAATACTACAAGAAGGCACAAAAAATATCTTTTGTTTTTCCCAGAATGGTAAGGGAAATTAGGCCTTTCAACTCCTTAAGGAAATGGGAATGGCAGACTTCCAGCCTTACCAAATCACCATGATAGGTGTTCACTTTACATGCAACCATTTTGGGCATAGTGGATGAAGGTTACCACTATATTAATTCTAGGAGTAGATATCTTTCCATCACACCTAAGACAAATTACCATGCTCGTGATTTCATGCAGGGCATCTAAATGAGGTAGAGGTATTCATTTAAGTAATTCCCTTTGGGTCTGATATGATTATGTTGGCATCCCTATTTACAGCTTGTAGGGATCATGTCAATGGGGAGCAAATTGATTGTAGAATACACACTTGAGATGAAACCTTATGTTTTCATAGCATATATTGTTCTATTGAACATGTATATTGTAGATGTTAGATGGGTTGAGGTTTGAAATGAAAGAAATGTGATGGATGACATTGAAGCGAAAAATGAAAAACTAGTATGTGGTTGGATTGAGGTCAAAAGTAAGGTTCATATATTTCTTTTGGGAGAACAATTTTATCCACAGTCCAAAGTATATCACATTAGAAAGCCTAACTTCCTATGGAGGAGAATGGATGTTTCCACGCACAAGTTTTCTTCATGATATGGAGGATTAGCAAAACTTATACCTACAAGTATGAAACTAACTTAATAGGATATCAAAACCAATGCCTTGTATATGCACGCATGATATCTCAAAGAACACTCCTTATATTTGTTGTACAGGCCTTTTCCAAGCTATAATGTAATACCATTACAATATGGAGCATCCTTGCACTTGAAGGTGTAACGACAAAGGAAAATAAAGATGTTTTCTTTTTTTAGAATTACTTGTTGGCCTTCAATGAAGGAACTCTCATTTTGTGCCATTTGGAATTTATGAAATAAGTACAATAACTACTACAAGAAGGCACATAAAATATCTTTTTTTTTGTCCAGAATGGGAAGGGAAATGAGGCCCTTCAACTCCTTCAATAAATGGGAATGACAGTTTTCCAACCAAACCAAATTACCAGGATAGGTGTTCTCTTTACATGAAATCATTTTGGGCCTAGTGGATTAAGGTTGCCACTATATTAATTCTAGGAGTAGAGATCTTTCTAGCACACCTAAGATAGATTACCATGCTCTTGATTTCATGGAGAGCATCTATATGAGGTAGAGGTATTCATTTAAGTCATGCCCTTTGGACCTAACATGGCTATGTTGAAATCCCTATTTACAACTTGTAGGGATCATGTTAATGGGGAGCGAATTGACTGTAGAATACATGCTTGAGATGGAACCTTAAGTTTTCATAGAATATATTTTTTTATTCAACATGTATATTGCAGTTGTTAGATTGGTTTAGGTTTGAAATGCAAGAAATGTGATGGATGACATTGAAGTGAAAAATGAATAGCTCGGATATGGTTGGATTGAGGTCAAAAGTAAGGTTCATATATTACTTTTGGGAAACCAATATTATCCACAATCCAAAGTGTATCAAATTAGAAAGCCTGGCTTCTTATGGAGGAGAATGGATGTTGCCAAGCACAAATTTTCTTCATGATATGGAGGATTAGAAAAAACTATACCTAAAAGTATGAAGCTAACTTAATAGGACATCAGAACCACTTACCCCATGCCTTGTATGTGCTCTCATGATATCTCAGGGAACACTACTTATATCTGATGTACATGCCTTTTCCAAGCTATAATATAACACCATTACAGTATGGAGCATCCTTGCACTTGAAGGTGTAATGAAAAAGGAAAAGAAAGAGGTTTTTTTTTTTTTTTTTGCAAAATTACTTGTTGTCCTTCAATTAAGGAACTCTCATTTTTTTCCCTTTGGAATCTACGAGATAGGTACAATAACTATTATAAGAAGGTACAAAAAATATCTTTCATTTTTCTGATAATGGTAAAGGAAATGAGCCCCTTCAACTCCTTCAGGAAATGGGAATGGCAGGCTTCCAACCTAAAGAAATCACCATGATAGGTGTTCTCTTTACATGGAATCATTCTGGGCCTAGTGGATGAAGGTTACCACTATATTAATTCTAGGAGTAGAGATCTTTCCATCACACCTAAGACATATTACCATGCTCATGATTTCATGCAGAGCATCTAGATGAGGTAGAGGTATTCATTTAAGTCATGCCCTTTGGACCTGACATGGTTATTTTGCATCCCTATTTACAACTTGTAGGGATCATGTCAATGGGGAGTGAATTGATTGCATAATACACATTTGAGATGGAACATTAAGTCTTCATAGAATATATTGTTCTATTTAACATGTATATTGCAGTTGTTAGATGGGTTGAGGTTTGAAATGAAAGAAATGTCATGGATGATATTGAAGTGAGAAATGAACAACCAGGATGTGGTTGGATTGAGGTCAAAAGTAAGGTTCATATATTCCTTTTGGGTGACCAATCTTACCCACAATAAAAAATATATGATATTAGAAAGCCTAGATTCATATGGGGGAGAATGGATGTTGCCAAGCACGGGTTTTCTTCATGATATGGAGGATTAGCAAAAATTATACCTATGATAGAAATATAAATTAAACAGAGAAGGACAACTCATTCCTTCTATGAAATCAATCATGCCTTAAGTGTGTACAAGCATATTGCACAAAATCTCTAATTATAAGCCTTCCTTGAGGACACATGATGAGTGCCAGTATTGCAGTAAGGATGTTGCAACTCTTGGGCTACTAGCTTTACTTTATCAACCCGAGGTTTGTACAAACTTGGAGGTGATAGTGTCGTATACACAAGTAAAAGTGATGGTTATGCTTTTTTTCACTGTTCAGTTGGTGAGAGACCACTGGGGTTCCAAGCTAGACTTTTATGGAGTCAAAAGAAGCTTGATTATTTGATGGAAGAAAAGTAAATCTACTCTAAGATAGAGTTACTCTACTGCAATAATGGAGAAGGTCAACGTGTAATGCTAAATCACACCATTTTCTATTTAACTGCTAAGAAACTACACTTGGCGAAAATGATAAATCAACATGAAACAAATGCTACTATCTAAGTCATAGAAGCAAGAAGCATCAAATATCACTAATGTGCAAGTAAAGAGACTGAACAAAATTTGTTTTTTCTTTTTTGTCTTTTTATGCAAAATCAAGTATGCAAACTAATTGCTTTTGTGGATGTGGCATGTGAATTAAGGATGTTTGAGGATGGCTGGAAGGGTTGTTATATGATTGGATGGTATGGAGGACCCCTAGGAGTCTTTTTGTGACTTCTTATAAGTTTTCCATCAATTTGGCCTCAAAACAGGCCATTTCAGGAAAACCTAGAGGATGTAGTAGAAACTTACAGGATCCCATATAAACCTGCAAGATATAGATGAGAGAAAAATGTGAGGTGTTGGAGGAGATGGAAGGCCTAGGAAAGGTGTGTGATGGGTGGAATGGAGTGGGAGAAGGCCTAGGATCACTCAAAAATCAATATCCAAGATAGTAGATGGCTGGATTCGCTCAATGTGCTTGGAAGAATTTCTATGAAAAATGAAGAAAAATTAGTGTAAGTGATGGTGAAAACAAGGGATGGACAAGGTGGATGGAGTGGAAGGTAGCTACTGGCTATGAAGTCTTAGTCTCCTCCTGAAGCACTTGCTCTGCATAAAACATGTATATCTTCCAAAAATCTATGCAAAACAAGAAACATTTCCATAAACTAGAAAAACAAAATTAATGAATTAACTGTCTACACTATGCATGAGGAAAGTTGCTAAAAGGAATGAAAGCATGGATGAGATATAATGTAGAAATGAATATGAAAAAGATGACAATGGAAATCTACCTTGAAAAACTAACTAAATACTAATTTAAAGACAAAAAACTCTAAATCTAATAAAAGAACTAGAAATCTGTGTTTTAAGGGCTGCTTAAGGGTCCCCTCCTCAAGTCATGATCCCAGAGGGAGGAAGTGAGGCCGAGACACCTGCTGAAAACCTTATGGTGATCCTTTCATCCCTTCTAACCTACTACAGAAGTAAGGCACAAATGGAAGAAAACTAATAAACAACCAATCTAATCTACACTACTTGTAATGGAAATGCATCTAAAAAGCAAATTAACAATGAAGCTATGAAACTACACTAAACATACATATACAAGAAAGAGGAGCCTTGGATGCTAGGATTGGGCCCTAACACAAGAGCTTCAACCCTCCTAGTTAACTTAGTTCTAGCTCAAAAAAAAACTCATTCTTATTACCAAAACAACAAATTACATCAGTAGAACTTTCATAAGTATTGCAGCTTGAAAATAGCTTAGAGTTTTACAATAAAAATCTGAATCCCACTGAGGTCCTAGGCCTCTCTACTTATACAACTAAATTCGCCAATGACTTCTTTAGAATCAGGGAGGCTCGGCTCCCAAATCTCGAGATAAACTGGTGCTTTGTCTCTCACTTGCTCGACTGCCTTCTAATCCTCATGCTTTGGTTGTTTGCACTATGAGCTGATGTGATGAATGGAGGAATATTCAAATGGAGGATTAGTAAATGGTGAGGATTTACCACCTATAATCCCTCTCCCTTGTACGAATCGAGTTTTGACCTTAGTCTTTGCCAAAATTCCTTGATTTTCTCCTTTAATCCTGCATTCGATGCATATTAGTCCACTAAGCATGATATCCATCTCTAACTCACCTCATAAACAAAATATAATAAAAAACATGTAATCAATTATGAGAAAAGTTGGTTTAACTAAGCTAGGAGGTGAATTAAGGCCCATATAATTACCCAATGATGAGGCTCATCATCACTCCCCTACTGAAAGTGTTTCTCATCCTTTGAGAAACTTAATCAATATCCATATCCTTCATGGCTCTAGTGGCCTCTCTGACATCCCATGGCTCTATTGTGGTCTCCTCCTCTTGTTCATAGAACCTTGCTTTCTTTTCTACCTCCTCCCATTGCCTCTTTTCTTCTTCTTCCTTTCTCCCTTCTAGCATCCCTAAGAGTAGTGGTGGAGTAAGTTTTAGGCCAATCTAATTGACTTTCAACCTTTGCATAGATTACTTATACATGGGTGTCCTATTTAGTGCCTCTCTCAATCTTTGAGGAGAGTGATATTCTCTTATCTTTAAGTTGTATGGCAGTGTGTTCCATCTCCTCAGGCAAGCATGCATGCTATCATCTACTAGCAACCTGAACATGTCCTCAAAATGTGAAATTGCTTGCTCTTGGGTAGTAAGATATCTAGGTTCTGACTGAGGATCATTTGCAATAAAATTATGGGTACTAATGAAGGCCATGGGATTTGATTGTTCAACTCTCATCACAAGAGGTTCAATTTTCTCTCTTGCCAATATCCTTTTCATCTCCGCAACTCTTGCCTCCTCATGGTTCATCCATGATGCCAAAGCCATCAATTGTAAATCTCCTAGCTTGGCATTAGGGTCCCATACATTCATGTCTATTAGGTCCATGTTGTGCAAATAAAACTCAGCCATCTTGGCCCTATCTTCTAGTGTGCTATGATAAAAATATCAATGAACTGACTGTAGTGCTGAAATGGCATGGTGCCTCTCTGTGCTAGGGTCTTGATCTAGAACTGCATCCATTGTTCTTTGAGGTGTAAGGCATAGGATTTAGCTGGCATCCTACAATAGATTGCTTCCAAAGAGAGACTGGAAATACATGCTAATTGATTCTCTCTTTCCTCCAGTTTTCCTCTCAATCATGCATTTTCTGTCTCTTGTTGATTTCTCATTATGGCCTCTTTATCTCTCAAGCCACTTAGCTCTCTTCCCATCTCCCTGAGTTTGTCTTCCATGTGCCCAATGTCTTCCAGCCCCTTTTATTTTGCAATCTAAATCCATCAGTGAGTTTTTGCCCCCTCCTTCTCAAGCTCAAAGAACAGTGGGATAGCAAATTTTTGAGGTATGACCCTGCCTCCTTCAATAAACCTGTAGTAGGAGTCTAGGTTAGGTTGGGGGCTAGGTTATTTTGTCTCCGGGTCCTCTTCTTTAGTTTCTTGCTACTCTCCTACCTCCATTTCTAACTTTTGTGCTTCCTGTAGGTTCAATAGAGTATCATGTAGGACTGCTTTTGCTTCCTATAGATTCTGTTGTGTGTCCTGTTAGGACTACCTTTCGCTTGGAGGAGGTTGATCTATTAGTAGGCCTTCTCACATAGGTGATAGGAGACTTAGGGGAAGGCATTTTCTCCTTTTATGTAGGGGAGTATTCAATCACAATAGGAATTTTGGTTGATGTTTGGGGTTTTCCCTCATCTCCTTCTATTTCTTCCTCTTCCTTATTTACTTCTTCTTCCTCTGCTTCATTCTTTTCCTCTCCCCCTTCATTGGCAGTAGGAATAACATCATATGTGAGAGATTTGATTTTATCCTCTAATAGCATGTCTTTGAAAAACTGACCATGTTATAGGAATTCTAAGGTTTTGGAGGGAATCTTCTATACTGATCCTAATTAAATCATGGTGAGCTAACTATTGGGAATTTCCCTCCTGCACTTTGATGCTCGAGTATATTAGTGATTGTAGCGGAAAGTATGGTATGCTGAGCCTTTGGTGACGGGGTGTTTCTGCTCCAAATCTCAATTCTTCAAGAAGCCTAAAATGATAGACATAGACCACATTATACCTTCCCTCACATGAAATGTATTTGATTAGTTGGTAGCTTACCTCATTACATGGATATGGAATACTTCCCTCATGCCATTTTTGTCCTCAGTGGGTTCCTCACCTTTTGAAAATAATTTCCTTTTGGCAACTTGGATATCTCCTTTGTCTTCTTTCCTCCATGGCATTGCTAAGGGAAGTGTGGTGACTCTACTGATGAGCTTAGGGGTGAGTTCTATGGAGAGGCCTCTTATCACAACAATGGCATGGATTCTGGTGAGTGGAATGAGGGAGAGAGAAAATTATTGGGCCACCTCATCATCATACCCTCTAAGTTTTTCAAAAAACCCCATCCAATTATGTCTTGTGAAGATTTCAAGCAGTTGGGGGTGTTGTTGGATTCTCACAGTGTTAATCTTTTCCCTCCTATTAAACCCTCCTATCATCTTCTTGGTGAAGTTTGAGGAGATGAGAGGGTTGAAATAATTTTCAAATGCAAAACCAAAACTGAAATGACTGTGTGTAATTCCCTTACACAACTACTAAATTCAATCAAACTTAGAGGATTTCTAGTTCAATTACTTGTAAAGAGGGATGTAATTACAGAGCCTACCTCTTCATATTGTTTGCAGTGGCCAACTGCCATGTTTTCCCCTCTGAAACGCATGTCAACCAATCCTGTAGTTAGTGTATGTGTATCTTGTAGGAATTCCTGTTCATGATCTTGTAGGAAATCCTGTGCAATCCTGTAGGAATTCCTCTGCATGATCTTGTAGGAAATCCTGTGCAATCCTGTAGGAATTCCTGTGCAGTAAAACGATGGATTTTTTCTTCTGATAGGTTGCCTGGGTATGAGAGCAACCTAAGTGAGCTTCGAGGAAGTGAATGCATGAATGCATGGGGATGATGATTATTTCTTCTTATGGTTATTTGGGGTGAAGTGGTGTGCTGGCAGAAAAGGTACGTTTCCATTTTTGAACCATTGGTCCCCGCTACCACCTCATCATTCTCCACTCATCGTAATTAGCTCCCACCTTATGCATCCATAGTTTTAACAAATTTTTCCCTTCTCCCTCTCTGCCTTTGATTTGACTACTACGATGTGTGAGAGGACACCCTGTTGTGTATGTGTTGACTGAACGAAGGTGGCCAGGTTAACTAGCCACCTTTTCACTTATAAACCAACTTACTCACAACCCTTACATTTTTTTTTACTACATGATGCATGTGAGAGAGTGAGCGGGATACTTAGCTGTGGTGCCAATGCTTTGGTGTAGCTGTTGAAGACCAGAGGTATTGTTGTGTGTATTGGTTGCATGCTATTATTTCCCCCTCCTTTTGTTTTCTAATGACTCCATTGTTTGTGCAGGTACCTGTGGTTGAAGAAGGTGGTGGTGGTGTTGCTTTGGAGCTCCTAGAACATCATGCTGGAGGCTTGTTGCTGTTATGATTGGTATTTTGTGGGATAGGCTGCTATAGGATTTCCTACAGGATGTCTTGTAGCTGCTTCTCCCTCAGAACTCTTAATCATTATTTTTTTTGGGGTTGTGAGGATGGTCACATGGATGGAGAGAAATAATAGAAGTGTGGAGAACAAGAAATACTCAAATGATGCTCTCTATTCCTCATTATTTCCCTTCTTTTCGAAAACTGAAAAAAATACTCCTGAAACTGATTTTGTTTTTAATGGTGAGTGTGGGGGTGATGATGGTGGCCAAGGTATGGTGATTGAATTATGAAGGGGGTGAATTTTATTGGCCTAGAAAGTCATTAATTTTCCTTAGTACTGCCTCCTGTAGGATTTCTAGGTCATTGTAATTCCTACAGGATCATCCTATAGGTTTTTAGGGGGTCCTACAGAAAACACAATCCTTTTGTAAACTAAAGCAACGGAGTGGAAAAAAAAGACAGAAATGGTGGAGGAATGAATGGTAATGAGTGGGAAAAATAAATATGTGAGTGAGAGGGGTCTCTTTGTGATCCTCCTTTGCTCCTTGATCGTCCTTCTTGGTGACTTGCAAATGGACATTTCATGATTTTAATTTTTTTTTTGAAAAACAACTAGGCTGCCTCTAAGAGGTTTTCACCTAAGGATCTTTATTATTCTCTTTTTTTCTCTCTTTTTTTTGCTTTGACAACACTGGGCTGCCTCAAGAGGTTTTCAACCCAATGATCGGACTCAAGCACCTCATGGTGGTTTTCACCTGCATCCTTATTTTTTTTCTTTTTCTTAGTGATTTGATGAGAGAGAAGCTGGAATTTGCTCCACTGTCATCACCATTTTATTGATATCATCAATGAACTCTTGTTTTGATAAAGGTCTCTTGTAAATTTTAAATCGGTGTCCATTAACAAGCAAATGAATGGCCTCTTCATCTATGGTTCTGATCTTCACTGAACCATTACCATGGCATCTTTCTGCAACATAAGGTCCTAGCCATCTTGTCCTTAACTTGCCCTTGAAGTCTTTATACCTAGAATCATATAGCAATGCCCAATCAGCTTCCTGAAATTGCTTCTCCTTGATGTTTTTATCATGCCTAATATTCCTTTGAAGTTGAACTACCTCTGTATGTAGGAAGGCCTACATTTTGAGTTCATCCAAACCATTCAACTGGAACAATCTCACTTTTTGTGCACATCTGAGATCTAGATCTAGTTGGGCTTCCGTCCTTAATGTGTTATATTCAAATTCAATTGAAAACAATGCCCTTTTCCCATAGACTAGCTCATAGGGTGTGAATCTAGTGGTGGTCTTCCACGTGGTATTATAGGCCTAGGTGGCCTCAAATAGTCTATCTGCCCAATCATTCCTGTTGCTTCTTACCACTTTGGTCAAGATGCCCTCCAATGCTATGTTGGTCACCTCCACTTTGCCCATTAGCTTGTGGATGATAGGGAGTGGAGGTTCTATGCTTAATCTTGTGCTAGTTGAGCAAGTACTCAATCATGTTGGAGGTAAACTAACTGCCTTGGTCTGTGACCAACTCTCTAGGGTACCCAAATTTGTAGAATACATTCTCCCTTAGGAACTTAGCCACCTTCTCCTCTGTTGTTGCCTTAATTGCCTTGGTTTCAGCGCACTTAGTCAGATAATCAGTGCACACAATAATGTATTGTTTTTTCTTGGAAGGAGGGTCAATAGGCCCAATGAAGTCCATGCCCCACTTGTCAAATGGCTCAAAAGTCACTTGAGTCTGCATAGGCATTTCATCTCTTGGAGTACGCTTTCCCATCCTTTGGCACTGATCACACTGACTAGTATACTTTTTTACATCTTGATGAAGAGTGGGCCAATAATAGCTTGCTTCTAACACTTTGAATGTTGTCTTCTTTGTTACAAAGTGACCTCCACAAGGCCCATCATGACAGGTCAGAAAGATGTCAAAGACTTCCTCCTCCCTAACACACCTTCTCAAGATTGGATCTGGGCCAAGTTTGAACATATTTTCCCCAATCCAAGTGAAGGGGCACTCTTCCTTACTATCTTTCTCTTTTCTTTGCAGGACAAGTTTGTTGGGAGCTGTGATGATACCAAATAGTTTGCTATATCAACAAACCATGGAGAGAGAACTGAAATAACAAATAAGTGCTCATCCAGTAATGGGTCATCAACCATTCCTTCTTCACCTATAGGCAACTTTACTCTAGACAAAATGTCTACAACAACATTTTCCTTACCAGGCTTATCAACAATGGTTAGATCAAATTGTTGTAATAAAAGTAACCATGTTATAATTTGAGCATTCATATCTAGTTTGTTCATTAAATATTTTATTGCATCATGGTGAGTAAGCACAAATGTTTGATAGCCTATAATATAATTCCTGAATTTGTTCAATGAATGCAAAACAACCAGGAGTTCCTTTTCGATCATTGTGTAATTTAGTTCAACATTTGACAAATTCTTATTGACAAAATAGATAGCATAAGGCAGTTTTTCATCTATCCGACCTAGGGCTGCTCCTATGGCTTTGTGTGAGGCATCAACATGAATATGAAAGGGGAGGGCCCAATTTGGGCCTCGGAGAATCGATGCAGTGGTTAACTTGTCCTTTAGGATGTCTAAGGCCTCTTGACATCTTTTTGACCATGCAAACTCAGAGTCCTTGCCCATCAACCCAAATAAAGAAGAGGCCAACTTGATGAAGTCCTTTATGAACCTTTGGTAGTGTCCAGCTAACCCTAGGAAACTTCTAACATCTCTCTGCTTTTGAGGAGATGGGACCCTTTGGATGATAACTATTTTGTTTGGGTCTACCTGCATCCCTTGCTGAGATATTGAATGACCTAGCATGGTCCCTGCAGTCATCAAGAAATCACATTTTTCGGGACTAAGAGATAGGTTCATTTCAATGCATTTGTGTAGTACTTTTCCAAGGTTAGACATAGCTTCTTGAAAATCACAACCATAAGGTGTAAAATTATCCATATAAATTTACACCGCATCATGGACTAATTCGGAAAAAACACTCAGTACTACTCTCTAGAAAGTGGCAGGAGCATTGCATAGACAAAAATCAAGGACCCTATAAGCAAAGGATCCCCAAGGACGAGTGAAGGTGGTTTTATCCTAGTCTTCTGGGATGATGTGGATTTGGTTGTACACATTGAATCCATCTAGGAAAGAGAAAAACCTTTTCCCTGCCACGTCATCTAGCACTTGGTCAATGAAGGGTAGAGGGAAATGGTCCTTCTTTGTGGCTTTGTTCAACTCCCTGTAATCGACACAAATTCTCCACATACCATATTTCTTTGGAACTAATACCAAAGGAGAGACCCACTCATTGTCAGAGCTAGGGTAAATGAATCATGCATCTAGCAGTTTTTGCAGTTCTTCTTTGACTATATCTTTAAGAGTTGGATTCATCCTCCTTTGAGGTTGTCAGACCGGCTTACAACCTTCTCTGATGTATATGTGGTGAGTACACATAGAGTGGTGTACTCCCTTCATTTCTTTGTAGCTCCAAGTGAAGGCTTCTAGATTTTCCTTTAGCATGTTGCATAACTTCTCTTCTTGGAGAGCAGAAAGAGATGGATTGATTTTCAAGGTTCTCTTTGGGCCGAATTTTATGGTTTTGACATGGAGTGGGTTGGAATCGGACAAGCATAAGTCAATTTGATGATTGTTCTGGGTTTCCTTTACTACTTCTTCTAAGGGCAATGAACTGGGAGTTGGACTTTGGAGTAGGTGTTCAATCAAGTCATCCTCATCCTGCTGTACTCATCCCATGGTTGTTTCTAAAGTATAAAGTTGGGTGGAATAAACTTCATCTTCTTCCTCCTCCTCCAACCATAAAGGTAGATCATGCTCTAGAGATGGCTGAGCAGGAGGGTATAGGACTAACTGCTTGGACATATGCCCATTCTTGATGGTCATATTCCCAACTCTACAGCTAATGTAAGCATCGATAGTGGCCAACCAGGGTCTCCCAAATATGAGAGGGTAAACAGTAAGCTTAGCTTTAGGCTGGAGAACTAGGAAATCTGCAGGGTACTCCCAAGAGTCAATGGAGACCATCACTTCCTCCACAATCCCCTCAGGGGTCACAGTGGAGCAATCTGCAAGTTGCAGAACTGTTGTGGTCTTCCTCAATGAACCTTGGAGGTTGAGCTTGAGCATGGTGTCCTTGGTCATCACATTAATGGCAGCCCCAAGATCGATCAAAGTGTGTGGGACAATGGTGCCATTGATGTGCACATCTACTACAGGGCTTTCAGGGTCCAAATACTTTGGACAGATTACCTGCCCCGACATTAAGTCGAACAACTGTCTAATGACATTAATGATAGGGGAATCTCTTCTTCGCCTCCCTGGATGGTTGAAGCACTTCTCCTTAATCAACTTATTGTAAATAGGAACATCTTTTATTGCTTGGAGAAGTGGAATATTTACACATAGATTTTTCAATTCTCCCAAAAGTTCAGTCTCTTCTGGGGTAGGCTGGAGTGTTTGGGTTAATCTCTGAAGAAAGGGTGGATTTAATTTAAGAATTCTTTCCTCTCTTTCTTCCTCAACCTCCCTAGGTGGATGTGGAGGTTGGTTATCTGGGATAACTCTCCCAGATCTCAGGTTAATCTCTTGGATTTCCATAGCATAAGCTGGATGTGATGTCTCTCCATTGTATACTTGTTGAGCCTGTCTTTTGTTCGGGTTCGGATTTTTCTGGGCAGGCATTTGGGGTTGCTTGGGTGGATCAGAGTGCAACAGTTGTGGTTGGGCAGGTGGTGGAGGCAATAAAGTTGGAGCATTGTTGTGTTGGGGCCTCCACCCCTGGGGCGGTGCATTCCACTGAGGTTGTGGTGGAGCATATGGTTGAAATGATTGGTTGGCTAGCTAGGAGTGATACTGAGATGCAAAGGACCAAGGAGGAGGGGTAGACTAGGAAGGATGTGCATGGGGTACCCAAGAAGGTATGGATGTGTTCTGGTTGGGGTTGTAATATGCATGAGATGACCCTTGCATGCCTTGTTGGTATCTTCTAGGCCCATGAGGTATCCTTTGGTTTATGTAGCAGCGCTACTTAGTGACCCCTTCAGCTCCTTGATATACAGCTTTGATTCCAGGCAAAGAAGGGCACTTGTCTGTGGAGTTCTATTCTTCACACACTGAGCAAATTTCAATAAAATTCAATGGACATTCATTCCTAGGGTGTCTCTTGGTGCATCTAGGACAAAAAATAGCCAAGGCTCTCTCTGCTTCCTCCTCTTTCTCTTAATGTACATAGTGTCCATTTGTAAGGCAAGGGTTTGCAGCATCTCACTCTTGAAATCTTTCAGCATGTTTCCAATTTCACCCTTGATGGATGAGTTGAAAGAGGATGTACTGACCATAGGTTAACTACCCCTACCCTTTTTCCTAGCTGCCCTAGAATGGTTTCTAAAGACAGTCTTGATATCCTCATAGGGTAATTGGTAGACATCTCCTCCTGCTAACAAGTGTAGGATATCCAAAATGTCTTCCCTTACTCCCCTAAGCAAGACCATCTTTAGTGACTCAGGGTCAAGTGTGCACCTGGCCCTTTTGTAACTAAGCTGGAATCTTTCTTCATAATCCTCTAGGGATTTATCATTGCCTATGGTCATCCTATAAATTTCCTCTTTAGTATCCTTTAGCCTAAAGTAGTCTCGATATTTGCTATTAAAGGCATTGCATCTGAGCCCAAGTTGTGATGCTATCCCAATGTAAACCCATGAACCAACGCAATGTTGCATCCTTGAGGGTAGATGGAAATAGTTTTAACTTCTGCTTATCATCTGTATAGTCATAGGTCCAACATATAACAATAAACTCAAATAGGAAAGTGTCGAGGTCTTCTATGGTCAAGCCATGGAAATGAGGTAGGGCAGAGGGGCTTATATTTTTTATATTAGTGTCCCCGTTGGTTTCCCTGATCGGGAAGGCACCCTTGACTCTCTCTCTATTCCCTCTGTCATTTCTATTTTCAGTCATTGGTTTGGTAGGAATGGGTTCTTCTTCTTCTTCTTCCCTTGTAGGTTCTTCAATTATGTCAGGATGCTCACCTGAGGGTTCCTCCAATTCACAGCCACCGAAGAAGAGGGAAGGTTGGTTCTTTGATGCAGTGGGGGTATTTGGCAAAAAATTCCCTAAGTTATCCCTATTCCTATGAGGCATGAAAGTAAATGTTTTTGGGTTGACTTTGTGTTTTTTTTTCAAACTTGGAAAGTACTTTGTAGAATTGAAATTACTGATTAAATGAAAAATATTGATTGAATGAAAAAACTACTTTTTGAATTGAAATCTTGCTTGCAAAATGGAAAGGAAAACAGAAAATGTAAAATGAAAAAGGAAGCAAATGAATTACTTTTGCAGAAATAAACGAATGGCATAATATTAGAGACAAGAAATAGAAGAAAGAAGCAGTATTCACATATTACTTAGACACCTCCCCGACAATGGTGCCAAAAAGTGTTGAGCGCCATTATTGCAGCAAGAATGCTTCAACTCTTGGGCTACCAACTTTACTTTATCAACCTGAGGTTCGTACAAACTTGCAGGTGAAAATGTTGTATACACAAGTAAGAGTGATGGTTCTGCCTTTTGTCACAGTTTAGCTGGCGAGAGACCACTGGGGTTTTCAAGCCAGGCCTCTATGGAGTCAGAAGAAGCTTGGTTTCTTGATGGAAGAAAGGGAAATCTACTCTAAGGGAGATATACTCTATTGCAATAATGAAAAAGACCAAAATTCAATGCTAAATCACACCATTTCCTAATTAACTGCCAAGAAACTATGCTTTGAAATAATGCTAAATTAACATGAACCAAATGCTACTATCTAATCATGGAAGTAAGAAGCATCAAACATCACTAATGTGCAAGTAAAGGAACTGAAATAAATATGTTTTTGTCTTTTCATGCAAAATCAAGTATGAAAACTAATTCCTTTTGGTGATGTGGCAGGTGAATTAAGGATGTTGGAGGATGGATGGAAGGGTTATGAGATAGTTGGATGGTGTGGGAGACCTTTGGTTACTTCCTAGAGGTTTTCCCTCAATTCGGCCTCAAAACAAGCCATTTCAAGAAAACCTACAGGATGTACTAGAAACCTATAGGATTCCCTATAAACCTACAAGATTCCCTATAAACGTACAGGATACATCCGAGAGAAAAATGTAAGGTGTTGGAGGTGATGGAAGGCTTAGGGAAGGTGGTAGATGGGTGGAATAAAGTGAGGGAAGGTCTAGGATCAGTCAAAAATCAACAACAAGGATAGAGGATGGTTGGATTCGCTCAATGTTCTTGGAAGAATTTCTATGTAAAATGATGAAAAATAATGAAGGAAATGGTGAAAACAAGGAATGAATATGGTGGATGAAGTGGAAGGTGGTTGCTGGCTATGAATTTTTTGTCTAATCCTGAAGCACCTGATCTGCATAAAACATGTATAATTTCCAAAAAGTTATGTAAACAAGAAGCATTCTCATAAGCTAGAAAAGCAGAATTAATGAACTAACTTCCTACATTATGAATGAGGAAAGATGATGAAAGGAATGAAAGCGTGGATGAGATCTACTACAAGAATGAAGATAGAAGATATGGCAATGAAATCATACTTTGAAAAACTAATCAAATTCTAACTTAAATACAGTAAACTCTAAAGCTCGTGCAAGAAATAGAAATCTGTGTTTTTGGGGCTGCATAAGGGTCCCTTCCTCAAATCATGATCCCAAAGGGAGGAAATGAGGCTAAGACACCTACTAAAAGCCTTGTGGTAATACTTTTATCCCTTCTAACATGCTACTGAAGTAAGGCACAAATGGAAGCAAACTAATAAACAACCAATCAAATCTACACTACTTGCAATGAAAATACATCTAAAGGCAAATTAACAATGAAGCTATGAGACTAATCTAAACATACATATACAAGAAAGAGTAGCCTTGGATTCTAGGGTTGGGCCCTAACCCAAGAGCTTCAGCCCTATGAGTTAACTCAGTGCTGGCTCAAAACAAAACTCATTATTATTACCAAAACATAAAATTACATCAATAAAACTTTCACAAGTATGGAGCTCAAAATTAGCTTAGAGTTTTACAACAAAAATTTGAATCCTAATGAGGCTCTAGGCCTCTCTACTTATACAATAAAGTCTCCGATGACTTCCTTAAAATTAGGGAGGTTCGACTCCCAAACTCGAGATAAACTAGCTCTTTGTCTCTCACTTGCTCAGGTACCTTCTAATCCTCATGGCCTGGCTGCTTGTACTTCGAGCTGGTGTGATGGATGGAGGAATATTCGAATGGGGGAGGAGTAAATAAGGAGGATTTACCTCCTACAATCCCTCTCCCTTGTCCCATTCGAGTTTTAACCTTAGTATTTGCTAAAATTCCTTGATTTTCTCCTTCAATCTTGCATTCAATGCATATTAGCCCACTAGGCATAATATCCAACTCTAACTCATCTCATAAACAAAATATAATAAAAAAACATGTAATAAGTTGTGAGAAAAGTTGGTTTGACTAAGCTAGGAGGTGAATTAAGGCCCATATAATTACCTAATGATGAGGCTTATCACACACCTATTCCAAATTAGATCACACATGTATAACATATTACTTGCACACTTAACACTTTGATCTCCATCTCCTTATATAGCATTAGCCTTAGCCAATACCTTAGGCCAATCCATTAGTAATGTCATTGGTATTCTTTGACGGGATGAAATAACCATTGCCCGGTTCATTACTATGGGTCAATACCATGGTAAAGCCCCCTGCGATTCAAACTACCATCATGTGGATTATGTACAAGACATGTCTTCACAATACCTGCGTATGTATGCGAGCTTTCTTCTCAGGACCCGCGTATACTTTCTCAAACTTTACCTTTACCATCCATCTATCTCTGAACTGGAATTCTTTTGTCCATATCACTTGTAGCATTTGTATCATTTTGCATAACTATCATGTTTTCATAATCTTGACATCTTTATCAAGTAGCTTTCCATTAAGTATGCCAACAAGATACTCAGGAGGTTCTACATGGAGAGCAACAAACCCATGGAGACTCCTCTAGCAGGTAACTGGAGGAAGGAGGATGCTATGTCAGGGGAAGTAGTGGAAGCTATTGTTTATAGGAAGCTTGTGGGTTCACTCATGTACTTGGTGAACACGTGACCATATATGTGTTATGCAGTTAACTAGCTTAGTCAAGCGATGGTTAGGCCTACCAAGTTGTATTGGAAGGTAGACAATCATGTGTTGAGATACCTTAAGGGCACTTCTTAGTATGGATTAATGTACAGAAAGACAGAGGCAGTAAATATTCAAGGCTTCATCGATGCCTATTGGGCAGGGAGTCCATCTAACCAGAAGAGCGCGTCGGGAGGGACCTTGTGATGCAGGAAAGTGTTCCCTCTACGGACATAGACAACCCCTCTAGCCCTAGAGTGGGTCTAGTCACAACAAAGACAGATCAACAATTGATTTCCTTAAACAGTCATTGTTGGAGGCCTACCTCAACCGGTGGTCGATGAAGTTTCGTTGCGCTGCTCCAGCTTCCATTTCCTTCTCCTCAACAAGAGATCAACTTGAAACAATGCAAAGAAAATACAACAAAGCACGTAACTAGAAAACAACAATGAACTATTTACTCACAAATTCAAGAAGTCATGAGTTACCAAGTAAATTAGATATAAGACATAGGAAAACATCATTGCTTGTATTAATAATGAAACGAGAGCAAGCTTACAACCGAGTCTTGACGTTACAAGATTTCTCAGAAGATCCAGCTAGTATGTATCTCAAGAATTCACTTTTCAAGGATGAATCTCCCAACATACAATGTCTCTCTCTCTCACTCATAAGCTTTAACACAAATTCAGGGCACTCCACAACCTTCCACAAGCTATCAATAATCTCACACTTGTCACACCCACACCAGCTATCTATCAAACTCAAAAGCACTAACAACACTGCTCAACCAAAAGGATTGCTAACTAGCTGTTCATACCAAAGGTGAGTGGTTTAATAGGAGAAGAAGTATCCATGAAAGGTTGAAGAAAGAGCTCATCCTCAAGGAAGGTAGCACAAATGACGGTACTACCATACCAGAGGAGGAAAGGTGACACAAACTATGCCAACAACTAGGTCTGGAGACATCCAAAAGGCCGACTATTGAAATGAATTCGCCCAATCTAGATCATCGCGGAACATAAACTGATAACTCCTCACTGCATCACAGGAGGCAATGACACAGACCCGTCGTCACAAGACACAACTGATAACCTCGCGCCGGGTCTAGAAATTTGATCATCACGGGAAACAAATTTACACTTGCGATGGAGTCGTGATGAGACTATTATGGACATGGGAACGTCACGTATATTAAGGTGTTACTAGCGACGAGGCAGAAACATAAGGGATAAGGGTCATTTGCAGCAACAGAGAGCATTTGCTTAATCTTCTTGTATTAGTGGGAAGATATGAACATGTTAATTTGACACATGACACAGTAGAAGGACTGAAATGATGACAGTGACAAATTACTGTGTAATAGATGCCCCCTAAAGCGTGAAGCCTGAGAGAGTGGGACGAGTGAAATGCTTTACGAAACTGTCTGAACTGAAACCACCTCGCAGATCCTGTAGGTGCAAGTACAATTGATATCTGTGATAGTGAAATACATATAGTCTAGGCATGGGCGCAACCATCTGTAGGACATATAAAACTTGGTTTGTGGTATAGATGCAGCCACCTGATTGATGAGACCATAATAATGACAAAGGTATGGTCGCAGCCATCCATCAACGAGTCATATACGTAATCACGAACCAATCCACGCAACCTGAACATCTATAATCTTCGCTCGGGGTCTTGAAACCCAACCGATCATAGTACAAATTCTATCATGTGAATAGATGTGTCGAAGTCGAACATGATAGAAAGTCGCTTGATTACCATCCAATGATGTAAACCGTTAAAAAGCGCGAGAGAAACCACCAATAATGCCAATGGTCCTCAAGGTACTGCCCAATACAATCCACAAAGTGTGAAAAATGAGCTGAAGTCTATAGGTTTTAACCCCGTACAGAAATTACCTGCATACGAATTCTAAATCACATGAAAAATAAAAATGCGAGAGCATAACACATATACACAGAGATTTCCCACTGGATCC
>APFE030662651.1:183134-195411 GCA_000404065.3 Pinus taeda
AAGGATGCACCTGAGTCAATCAACCATGCCTCATGATCTACATGTGTACTTGAAGAAGCCAAGTACACATCCCCACCTTCATCTGAGGTGGGTTTCGCCTCTGCAGAAGGATCATCATCAGATCCCTTTCCTTTATCAGGAGCTTTAGATTTACACTCCCTTCTGAAGTGCCCTTCCTTTCCGCATTTCCAGCACACCACCTTTGTAGGTTTTCCTGGAGATTGAGATCTCCCTCTAGATTAGATCTCCCACTCGATGACTTATTTTTTTTTTCTGTTTGGGACCGTCCTCATACAGACAAGGCATCACCATTCTGGTTTTCCATAGTTTTCCATCTCATCTCCTCTGTCAGCAAGGCTGAGACTATTTCATTAAACTGCAAAGCAGTTGCATTGCTACCTATTGCAATAACCAGACTATCCCATGAATCTGGTAGAGAACACAACAGACTGATGCACTTATCTTCATCTGAAATTTTAATACCAACAGATAATAACTGACTTACCACAGTATTAAATGCATCCAGATGCTCTGTCACCGAGTCTCCATCTTTCATCCTCAGGTTATACAACTTTTTCCACAGGAACAGTTTATTCACCAGAGACTTAGATTGGTACAAAGTCCCTAACTTGTCCCAAGCCTTCGCCGTAGCTTCCCCTGATACATCCAACAAACTGAATCTGAGACACACAATCGTATTGTGCTCTTTGCCTTCCGATCCAACTTCTTCCATTCTTCATCGGTCACACCCATTGGTTTAGTACCCGGATCTACCGCGATCCACTGATCTTTATCCACCAACAGATCCTCCATCTTGAGTTTCCACAACTCAAAACTCTGACCATTGAACTTCTCAATCTCTATCTTTCCACTGCCCGCATCTTCTTTCACCACCAGAATCGATCTCGCAGATCTCCCACTGAACAGGGTCTACCACAGGCCCGAGCGAAACCCCTCAGCAACAAAGGCGTCCCCTTGAAGCCAAAACAACTCTGATACCAAATGTAGGTTTTTAACCCCGTACAGAAATTACCTGCATACGAATTCTAAATCACAGGAAAAATAAAAATGCAAGAGCATAACACATAAAACACATATACACAGAGATTTCCCACTGGATTCCAAAACCGGGACTACCAGCTTGATTTTTCATTATGTTCCTTTCAATGTTACAATACATATTTATACATGCCGAAGCATCCAATACCATGGACCGAAAAAACCATCGCATCCAATACCATGGACCGAAAACCATCGCGTCCAAAAAACATGTGCGAAAATCATGCACAAAACCATAGGTGGGTCCGCCCAACCTAACATAGGGTCCAAAACCAAAATTTCCGGGGCGCTGCCCCGGACCCCATAAAGTGGGGTTACGGGTACCCCTCAAACCCCCTGTTAACTATGTGGAAAGAATATAATACAACCCAACAAAGTCAAACACTCGTAGAGTCACCCAGTCGAAGACCAATGAGGAAAGTCTGTCGTCACGCACGAAGAACTTGCCATTGAGGCATGCAAGCTTCAATGTACTGAAAGAGATCTCTAGATCAATCTCCTGGATAATGAGTTGGTGTCGGCAAGAGATGATCCGTCGCCGGAGGGCCATGATGTTTCCCCCATCAACGACACGATATAAGGAACAAATAGTAAATGGTAAAACAGAAGATCAGAGGAGGAGGTAAGGGTGTAAACTGCAGAAAGATTATACTCTTAAACATATCGGCGACGCGACTCCGGAATGTGGTAGCATTTTGACACCAAGGGATCAGAGGCTTGATGGAAGCAACATGGATCAGATGGAATGAGGAAAATGATAACCCAGACCCGCGGAAGGCCAAATGACGATGTATGGATATCCCAACCCGACAAGAAGCAAAAGTGTCGATGTTCAAGAGTGACTGGCTGCCATAGATAATTAATGATGATTTCCAAATTTTCCCCCACCATTACTGGCAAGTACCCCAATTATTTTTGGAAACAATCTTGAAGGGGATAACATATGCTTGTAATATAAGTTCGACCTTCGGTCGAATCTAACGTAGTAATAGTTTAACGAGCCCTAGGGAGGAGAAACTCTAGTCTCGTCATGGTGACGAATCCAATGTCGTCAAGGTTTAACGAGTTTTACATAGGTGAAACTCGAAGTATTTTTCATGTTTAGAGAGTTTGAAAAAGACACAGAAAAGAAAACTCCAGGGGGTCCTTTTTCATAGATTTGTGTCCCTCGAGTCTGAAAAAGTATAAAATAATACTCGAGAGAACCGCTTGACCATTACGATCAAGGAGTACTTTTCGTAATTAGTGGCCTCGATCCGAAAGAGTAGAAAAGCGATCGAAGACACGTCATTTCGTAACCAATATCGGACCTGAAACGACAAAAGCCCGACAATCTTTTCATGTTTACACAGTCGGAAAAGAGCTCAAAGTAGACCGCCTCTTATTTCGTTTAACGAGTCAAAGAGGGATAACTGGGCGATATTTTCATCTTTTAAGTCAAAAAAGAGCTTAAAGAGGACTTTGGATCAAGTGTATATGAACTCGTAGTACGATCCATCCATCGTTATTCCTGCACAAAACATCGCACCATAAGATCTACTTGACATCAATCAATTATATATGTGGAAATAATATCAAAAAACCCCAAAACCCTAATTAAAAATTCAATATAAATGAAAAAAACCACACCCTAAAGTGTAATTTTTAAATTTTTTCCCAAAAACACAATAAAAATGGGTGTGGTGATTTTATTTTTACCATTTACACTTTGCATTTTTACCTTTGGTGTTTTGGAGCACCAACCTGAGCAAACTTTCGAGGTTGATTTCGGCATCACCAGTCCACGGTTTTGCTTCAAACCTTCTTCAAGTAAGTACATTCTTCCTTGCGTTGTATTTTAGTGGTTTTTTTTAATGCAATTTGACGTTGGATAGGTGGTTTTAGGCAGATTTTTAAATCCGAGTCCGCCTCTCGGTCATCGCGAGAAAGCCGCTTAGGTTAGCGACGACCGTGCGTGATAACACGTACCACTTCCGCAATCGTCGCGAGATACAGATGTAATCTCGCGATGACCTTGGGAAAATGAACTATTGTCTCTGAGACGTCGCTGTTGTTTTAAAAACAACCATGATGGTGCCGTAAAGTTGAAATTTTTATAATTCATGGATTTAAGCTTATGAACAGAGTTCTAATTCATTTTTCCTTCAACGCAGGGCAATATGGCATTTGTATGGCAAGAAAGAACTCACGATGATCACGAAGAACAAGATTTCAACGATGTTGGGTGCCGAAGGGCTTTTCTCGCATGTGGATTACTAAAATTCTTCCTCAGCCCACACCTTCCAGCCCAACCTGACTTGTTAGAGCTGTTGATTGGTGCTTGGAACCCAACGGATGGAAAGTTTGTCATTCCGGGGAAAGACATTCAGTTTGACGCTACTGACATCTATTTCTTGACTGGAATGTCCTGTCATGGTGAGATGCCAATTTTAGAGGGCCAACGAGTCGGCGGGGAGTCACTAGACATGCTGATAGCTCAGGTGTGCCCAGGGGCACGAAAATCAAGCACTAGTGGGAAATTGGCAGTTCCTTCAGTACAAGACCTGATCCTTCGTTCGGTTATATTTATGGTGACGAGAGTAGCGGGCTCCCAGGCCCAACATGAGGCAACAAAGACCCACCTTCAGTTGGCTCTTGAGTGCCTTAACCTGACTATGTATAACTAGGCGAGGTAGTGACCATCAACATGAAGAGGCAGCTCATCAAATGTCGTCGCAAAGAGGCGAAGCAGTTTGGTTACGGGTCTATTTTGATTCTTCTCATGCTGGAGCGAGTCCTGTCACTTCAGCTACAGGATATGGATTTAGATGATCCGAGACCACGGGAGACCTAGATCACTCGCTGGGCGCATGTCACGCCGCGAGAAGGTGGTGGTCGACCAGTGTCGTGGGGGACACTATTCTTAGAGTGGATGAATCGCCAAGTGATTTTTGTCAAGGATTGGCCATATGCAGGTATGGATTTATGTGGGGACCTCGACATGACGCTGCCTGTTGGCGAGCAGTGGGATGATGGAGGTAAACACTCGATCACATTATTTTTGGATTTTGTCTTTTATGATGTTTTTAAATTTTTTCATGCATATGTCTTAATAATGTATCTTATGTTATTGTAGACGCGGGACTGGAGAGGCCAGTGGGACTGGCTCGGGAGGCACGGAGGGAACCGCAAGTCATCAGGGAGTTGGCTTTAGTTCCTTCAGCGGGCAGTTCAATGGAGACAGTGGCTCGTAATCTTGAGGGCCTGACAAAGGGGATCCAAGATTACAAGGGGATCGAAGAGGTCCCCATAGAGTATCAGATACATACAGTAGGAGTGATACCTAGGGTGCATAGGATCTTGAGACGAGTCACACGAGCAGTGGTTTGTTATAGGGAGCATAACCCACCGTAGTAGACGCCTAGGCTTTATTTGCTACTGATTTTTTGAGAGACATGTGTCTCGGATGTAACAAACTCTATTTTTGGACATATACACTTATTTTTTGAGCGCCTCAGTGCGCCACACGACATATATATATATATATATACATGATATCTTATGGTTCATTATTGTGTCTAAATGCTTCTATACAATGTTTAATTTACATGTTGTGTAAATGTCTGTCTAATACATGATTTGCTAATGCATCAGTTAACGTGTTTAATCTTCTTGGAATATGTTGATATGTAATAAAATCAAAACTTCTTTCCAATAATTTAACACGTAAAGACAACCTTAAAATACGATGATCTCTGATGGAATAACGTCCATTGAGTTGTGTTGATGCCTCAAAAATCGTTGCATCAACATTGGGGAAAACCACCCGGTCCGAACCTTAAAGGCGGCGCCTTTTCCGTTTGGTGTGGTGGCTCCGACTGGATATAATGGGACCAGTTTCCTAATGATTTGTAAATAGGATGGATAGGTGGTTGGTTTTCTATTATCTAATGATAATGATGGATGATTTATTCTAAAATGCAGAATAATAAACAACTAATCTATCCCAGGAAATTTCAACTTTAGTGTAACTTTAGATAATTCTTATTTACACATAGGCATATAGATGACTCCATTTATAAATAAAAACATTCCTTCATATGATAATTACTTTGTTCAAGTAGTTGAACAAAATAATAATTAAAACATTATTACACTATTATTGATATATCATTGACATAAATATGATTGAAAGAATAACATTCCTTAAACATTCAATAGTGATAAGTAAAAGGACTGATGTTGAAACACATACATATATCAATTGATAGCAAAATTAAATAAACGTTGATTCATATAAAAGAATGGAGCAAAGACATAGATAATAGTACCATATGTAATTTGAATCTATTCCGACATGAATTGCATTCAAATTTTGTCTTCCAGCTTAGAAATACTCTCACGAAAAGCAATAGTGCATATCTCATCAAAACATTCTTCATTAAAATTCAGAATATAGGTCTAGTCTTCATAAAAAAATATATATTGGAAGCACAATAGTGCAACTTCCGATCCAAGTTTTGATACAAAAATTGAGGACCCTTTCTAAAGACATGAAAGGGTCTATAAATACTATCTATGCTAACTAACTATGAAATAAAAATGATATGAGGTGGTATGATCAAATCATGAAAATCTCCTTGAAATAGGCATGCTTGTAGTGGGTAAAATGATTCATTGTTTTGGTCGATCATCATTTGGTTTGAGCTAGCATATAGCTAGCATTTGTTGCAATTATGGAGGGTGACTCAAACATGAATGCAGTTGGGTTGAATACGTAGCATCATGAATTTCAGGAATCATATAACCGATTGCATCGGTTAAACATTTCAGTGTTGCTTTTTGACTATGCGGTTTAACTAGGAAGAATCAAAAGGTGTCCCAAATCAAACTGTGGATGCCTGCGATTAATCTATCTTTCTTTTCTAAATCCTGCATGCATGACTACTCTAATGCTTTGGTTAATCGTAATTTACCTGGAGTGCATTCTGAAATCAAATTAGATAGGTAAAGAGTATCATTAATTAATTCAATCAAATTACCAGTGGCTGATCTACATCTTGAAGTTGCCCTTTTTGCCTTCATCAATTGGGATTTCCATTCAAGGAAAAGAATTTCCTTGTGTGATTCTAGAATTCGAGGCAGATTTGCAGCTTGCCCTTCATTGGTTTCTTGCCAAGCCAGAAAATTTGTTAATGTCTCATCGGATTGCTCCAAATTTTGCCTTGCGTCAACTGATCTGTCAATAATTGATTAAGAAATTTCACAGAGGGGCTCAGCAAGAGAAATATTATGACATAGTAAATTTAACTGCTTAATCAATGCCTTATTGATATGGAGAGCTTCGGATCTGAATTCTACTGCTTGAGGAAAACTTTTAAACTTTTCTATTTGTTGTGATAGTTGAGCGATTTGTTCATCTTTCGTTTTGCTCGATTGTTCGTTCATTGTCTTCAGTTTAGCCAATGCTAGTGATAATTCTTTTTGTTTTTGTACTGCACTTTGGTCTATTCTCTGCTTCTCCTTGAGCAATTGCTCATTTAGCTGATTATTTGATTGTTGTTGCACTGCTAACTGTTGTTCTAATTGCTCTATTCTCTGCTGCCTTTCAGATACCTGTGCTTCCAGTGAAACAATTGTTTGATATTTTCTTTGAGTAAATTGCTAACTTCTGATGCTTTATCCATTGTAGCTACTGAGTATGCCCCTGCATATTGGGAGAGTTTTGTAAACAAGGATTAATTTCTTCTCTTCATACCACATTAGCCATTTCTGTTTGTGCGGGTAAAAGAGAAGATTGATCAAATTTTCTCTTTTTCCTTTGTCTTTTTACTACAGCGTTATGCTTAGGACTGTAGAAGACATCTAAAGGTGGTATCTCCTCTACATGTAGGATGATTTCATCAGATGGATTTTTTGGAATTATCTCCATATCTTTCTGAGTGATGGGTGGGCTGTTGGTTCCTTCATTTGGAACCGTATTAGTTGTTGTATTGTGACCAGTTGTCACTTCAGGCGTTCTGAATCCCTACAAGGTCTCAATATTGCTTATTATGGAATTGAATTGTTGCCATTCTTTAAGAAGCTTGGGATCAATTTGAGTATATGTATCCATAAGTTGGCTATCCTTTCCCTGTTCCCGTTCCCTTTGTTGTTCCTATTGTTGTTCTTGCTGTTGTTGCTGTTCCTGTTGTTCAGAGATCTTTTCCACATCAGAGGTCTTATCAGTAACTATTTGTTCAGCCTGACCAGATGACTGAACTGTAGGAGCTGTGACTAAGAGGTCTAAAGGTAGAGTTTGCAACCTCTGTTCTCTAAGCCTATTAAACACTTCTAATCCTTCATATTGATATTTAATTCTGGCCAATGATTTAACTTGAAATAAAGATTCGGCTGAGGAAAATAGATCATCGAAAACATCCTTCTCATGATCGAACTTTGCAAGTTTAGCTTGTTCAAGAACATTATAGGCAACTTTCCTTGGATCATATTGTCTATTGGGAATTGTTGCAAGATTTAGCGTTTGTATTTTTTTTGCCTCCTTTTTTGCATGTTTATAATCATGAAGAGTGAAAGCACTGCATCTTAAAGGGAATGTAGGCCATGCCTGTTTATTGGAATTTCTAAGGGTTTTGGATGTCCCATCTACTGTTATTTGATAGGCCAATTCCCGAGCTAATAATTTATCCGGCACATATAGAGGAAGGACATGGGGTTTTGTAAGGCTACCAAAAAGCCTTAGTTAAGTAAATTTTTCTTCCCCAAACCAACTTCCTACTGTTGTCAAATATGTTTCTGCTTCCGGGGATATCTTGGGAGAAGGCATATCAAAAATGGAATAATAAATAGGCACAATAAATCCATTGCAGATTTTGTACAAATGATTTTTGTAATTAGTCTTCCATAACTAATCATGATAGATATGAATTGGTTGAGGGTCTACGAGGGTCCATCTCCATCTGAGCAATGGAAATTCAGAATTGAAACAAACAATATCCATAATGAATGCACTATAATAGAATGGGGGAATCGTCCTAGTAGTTTGATATGCATTTGCTCTGTATTCTTGGATTGTTGTGGCTAATTTGTCAGATAAAATATTGGCCCAATCCATTACATAGCCATTGATTGCTGCCTCCATCAAAGGGACCATTTCTATAGTAAACTTAGCAGAGTCATGTATTCCCCACATTTTACACATCATAGCTCCGGCATAACAGTAAGGAGAATCCAATGAGTCTACAGAGTACTTGCCCAATGATTCATGCTTGTGCTTTTCGGGAAAATGGCTCCACTGCTTAATCGAGTCTGATTCTGACTCGTTTTCTTTCATGAACGCTTCAAGGAAGGCTTTGTTGTACCGCTTTTCAGGTTCAGGTAAGTGATACATTTTCCTTAGATCATCCGGCTGAAATGAGCCGAATACTCTCCCGTCATTCGTGCAAAAGGCTCTGTTTGTGACTGGAATTTTTTCCACTACCCATCTCACGACATCAGTATATGGGAGGAATTTAGCTCGCGCAATGATTCTGTGAAGAAAGGAGCATGCTAACTCTTTAAGAGTTCCTTCAGACTTATAAGTCGAATCAGCCATGGCCTCTTCTGATAGTTCTTTGGGTTCCTCCATTTCAATTAGATTATAGATACTTTCCCAGCTAATATTTCCTAGTCTGAGACATGTCGTGTCTGATATTAATCCCTTTTTACTTTGTCCGGGATCTTTAGCTGGCTGGGCTGCCACTACAGGAGCTGCTGCTACGGATTTCTTTGATTTCTTTCCCATTTTGCTTCAGATTTCTGTTTTCTGCGGAATTCTGCACAAGCGATTGAAAAACGTGATACAAAGAAATGCTGCAACAGACCGATATGATAATGGAAAAGAGTTACGTCGATGAGTAGGTGATAATGAAATATAGTTAAAGGTTGCCATGGGTGAAATCTAAAGAAAGATCCACCTTTAACTGCTTCATTGAATAACCATTTAACCTGTCAATCATGGTAAAGAAGGTTTTAAATGCCCATCATGTCGCTTATATGTCGAATGATTAATTGAAGCGTGCTTTAGATTTGTTTGATGAATGATCAGTGATAAATCACAAATCAACGATTGGGAATATCAAGGGAAAGGCTTTAACACTTGCTTTGAATATCTCTGATCTCCGAAAGGTGATATTATGCATGCAAACCAACATATCTTTGAGATGCACGCCTAATAAATATATCGCAATTGGGAATTGACTGAGGCTTTACTGTTTTGTTAATGCGATTTCGCCAATCGCCGATTGCGATATGATTTATCGCATCGGAGGATATGAGGGGTTTCATTATAATATGCTTGGCATTTGGCTTCTCCAATCTCCGATTGTGATTTCCTTTTCAGATCAGAGAGAATGGATAAGACTTTACATATGTTTCTTTTGTTATTGTGATATGCGATCTTCCGATCACTTTATCGCAATAAAATAAAGGGCTTTTAAAATGATTGGTTTACCTAAAGCCTTCTAATAAGGGATTTCTTATAATGGGTTAATACCAATTTTATTTATAGACACACAAATTTTATTAAAGGGACCCATTTCTTATTTAAATTTTTAAAGATTTTTAAAGGAATGGGGGGTTGTTGTTTAGCACAACAATTGGCGATTCACTGGGAGAAATAGCTATCTCTGAGAAAGTAATATAATACTTTAACTTTCTTAATCTAAAAATCTTAATTAATAGAGAAAATCTAATATAACTAGATAATCATAGATTCTGAATGTAATGATAACTATTTTGCTATTTCTTTCTCATATTAAAATTTAAATACATTATAAGTTTTAAATAAACCTTAATTGGTTGATAATGATAAAACAAAAGACTTTTCCAACTCAACTTTTATAATGACTCCTTTGTCATAGATAGAGCCTCTGCTGCCAACAAACATCTATAGTCTCGACAGGGTTACCTTTTAACCATTTGATCATTCATTGTTCCATCCATTTCAGAGTATAATTAAAAAGAATGAATCCAAAAGATATGTTTCCATATTTTTTGTATTGCATTTTTCTTTTTTGTCTTATTTTACAAGATAAAAAGCCATTGTCCTGGTTTGGTGGTCAGTTGTTGACAATGCCATTCACTAGTTGTAATTTAACTGAACAAGTTGGCTCGTGATGAGACCCCTTATCTTATAATTTAAGCCATTACCCTGTTTTGGTATGCAATGTTGGTAATGTCAGTTAAACTATTTCCCTATGATCATGGTAAGCAGGCTTGTAATAAGACCCCTTATCTTTTATATCAAATATATTTTAGAATTACACTCTGAGTAATTATAAACTTTGATGCATGGGATGAACAATTTTCTCGTTAAGAGAATATGGATGACAGGATGAGAGTTGAAGATGCTAAGATTGAATCAGTCTTTGTTTTGTATTGATAACCGTTTTTTAGGCTTCTAAAACTTTAAAATGATTTACAGTATTTCTAAGTTTTGAGAAGATTTCACAAAAATAAAATGACGTTTTCAGAATCTAATTATACCTAATTTCCTAGAATCTTCTTTTTTCCTTAAGGCTTCCATTTCTTAAAACTAAATATTAAAACTATTTTCTTTTGAGTAACTTTTTCTCATAGCAAAGATCAATGGAAGGCTTTTCACAAGTTTATTTCCTAGGATTTTAAACAAAATAATTTATTCACACAAACCTTGCTGAGAATTGAATATTTACAAAGGGAGAAGGGGTTACCTCCTCAATTGAAGAATTTTTTTAAGATAAGGTCGTTGACAGGAAGAGAATCTCTCTTTCCTGATAGATCTTCCAATATGAATGTAGAAGGGCCTATCTTGTTGCTGATTTGGAATGGTCCAAGCCACATTTTCTGGAACTTAGTGTGTTTTCCTGTTGGGTTGTGTTATATTCTTTCCACGACTAACCTACGTAGTGAACTGGGGGGTTAGAGGGGGGGTGGAGCCCCCCTTCGGTGCGCAGCGGCCCGCCCCCCTGTCCGGGGGGTTTGAGGGGCGGGTAAGCCCCCCCTCTATGGGGTTCGGGCAGCGCCCAGAGAAATTTTTTTGGACCCTATATTAGTTGGGCGAACTTACCTATGGTTTCCGTGTCCATGGTTTTTGGACGCGATGTTTTCGGTTGCTGGTATTGGATGCTTCGACATGTATAAATATGTATTGTAACATTGAAAGGAATATAATGAAAAATCAAGCTGGTAGTCCCGGTTTTGGAATCCAGTGGGAAATCTCTATGTATATGTGTTTTATGTGTTATGCTCTCGCATTTTTATTTTTCCTGTGATTTAGAATTCGTATGCAGGTAATTCTGTATGGGGTTAAAACCTACATTTGGTATCAGAGCTGTTTTGGCTTCAAGGGGACACCTTTGTTGCTGAGGGGTTTCACTCGGGCCTGTGGTAGACCCTGTTCAGTGGGAGATCTGCGAGATCGATTCTGGTGGTGAAAGAAGATGGCGAGTAGCGGAAAGATAGAGATTGAGAAGTTCAATGGTCAGAGTTTTGAGTTGTAGAAACTCAAGATGGAGGTTCTGTTGGTGGATAAAGATCAGTGGATTGCGGTAGATCCAGGTACTAAACCAACGGGAGTGACTGATGAAGAATGGAAGAAGTTGGATCGGAAGGCAAAGGGCACAATACGATTGTGTGTCTCAGATTCATTATTATTGAATGTATCAGGGGAAGCTACGGCGAAGTCTTTATGGGACAAGTTAGGGAATTTGTACCAATCTAAGTCTCTGGTGAATAAACTGTTCCTGCGGAAAAGGCTGTATAACCTGAGGATGAAAGATGGAGACTCTGTGACAGAGCATCTAAATGCATTTAATATTGTGGTAAGTCAGTTATTGTCTGTTGATATTAAAATTTCAGATGAAGATAAGTGCATCAGTTTGTTGTGTTCTCTACCAGACGCGTGGGATAGTCTGGTTATTGCAATAGGTAGCAATGCAACTGCTTGGCAGTTTGATGAAATAGTCTCAGCCTTGCTGACGGAGGAGATGAGACGGAAAAATATGGACAACCAGAATGGTGATGCCTTGTCTGTACGAGGACGGTCCCAGAACAGAAACAAAAATAAGTCATCGAGTGGGAATCTAAATCTAGAGGGAGATCTAAATCTCCAGGAAAACCTATAAAGGTGGTGCGTTGGAAATGCGGTAAGGAAGGGCACTTCAGAAGGGATTGTAAATCTAAAGCTCCTGATAAATGAAATGGATCTGATGATGCTCCT